>JAQZBX010006758.1:0-33899 GCA_029593785.1 Cabassous unicinctus | reverse complement strand
GATGATGACGTGATGGGAAATGAAGTCAAGCTCCGCTTGCACAAGTTTCATTGATCTTGAAGTCAGGTTTACTGAGTTCCAGCCACAGTTAAGCTACTTCCAAGCTGTGTGGCCTTGGACAAGTTATTTCATTGCCCTGAACTTGGTTTCTTCATCTCTGCTATATGGATAATAATTTCTGTACTGTCTACTTTGTCAGGCTATTGGGAGAATAAGATGAGATAATGGACCTTAAAGAAAGGACATCCTCTTCTTCCCACTAAGCCAAAACAAAACAAAACAAAACCCAACACTACCACCGTGTTCCTGAGGATGACCAGAAAAACATGAACGTTTCCCGTTGCACTGTCTCTGCACTTAATCTTAACCAATGAGCAGCAAATTAGCATTTAGTTTATTTATTTGAGCAACTGGGAGTAAAACCAAGGGAGTTGCTGGCTTTTGGCTAGAAATCAAAGAAAACAAGGAATTAATTGGCGTGAAGACAGTGGAGAGTGCCAATCTCCGCCACACATATAGAAAGAAAAGCCAGTCCCCTGGACAGTGTGACAGAAAGAATGAAGAAGGCTAGAGAGGTAAGAGTATATATATAACTGCACTGATGCCGATGAAGAAGTCATCAGCTTGGCTGATGGTGGTGACAGTGCCCTAAAGGAATCATTTAATGTCACTGGAGGTGAACCTTCAGTGAGGGTCAGTGGGGCAGAATGGAAGCTCTAAACTGGCAAAGTTCTTTGGGTCTTTGTAAAGGACCTATTAGGGGCGCCTGGTTCATACCAGGTCAGTGAAAATTGGCTGTCCTGATGTGATGACGATTCCCTTTCTGTATCCAAACTCTTCTGGGTCCTGTTTCTCTTTAGGACTTTGGGCTGTGACTAACTCAGCCTATTTCACACTCAACAAATACCTCTTGAATGTTTACCTTGGAACAAGCCTCTGATGATGATGATAATGATGATAGTGCTAATAATTATAAAAATATAGTATCCACATGGTAATTTATAAAGCACACTTACATCTAATCCCCTCACTCCAAGGCCTGAGGTTGGTATCATTATTCCCACTGAACTGAAAAGGGAACCCAAGGTCCAGCAGTTACTGAAGGTCACATGACCAGGGAATGCTAGAGCTTGAGTGGGAAGCAGATCTTTGTTCCTAATCCTATTCTCTTTCTTCTTATGACTTTCCTGGGCACCCAGTCCTGGAAAATCTCTTGCTGGCCTCGCTCATACCTGGATCAGTCCCACTGGATGAGAAGTTGTGTGTTTTGAAGGATTTTGTGGAGCAAGATGATCTGGGCTGTCAGAAGAGTTGATCTCTCAACACACCTCTAAGAAAATGCTTATCAGAGGATTTACTTGGAGATGTAAATGACCACCTGGGTTCCCTTATCAAATCTGTCACTTACTAGCTGTGTGACCCTGGACCAGCTATCTAAAGTTTCTGTGGCTTAATAATGCATCTTTAAAGTGTGGCTCATAATATTATCCACCAAATAGGTTTGTTGTGAAGATTGCATGAATGTATATAAAGCAATTGGGACTGTACCCATATATATTAGCCATATGAACAAGCATACTTTATATTTCTTCTTCTCCTGTGCCCTGTTATTCTCACTGTCCTAGAACTCATCATTCTGATGGGTAATTATCTTCCCCATTAGCTTGGGAGGTTTTGGAGGAAGGGTGCATGCCTTACTCATTGCTATATCTCTAGTATCTGGTATATACAAAGTCCCAAAGTATACTTGTTGATTCAAGGAGTGAATGAATAAATACATGAATGGATTATATAATGTCACCAATTTAAAAGAATTAGACAAACATTTTCCATCACTTATTTCCTGATCTATGAAAAGAGGCAGAACCTCTTCAGACACAGTCAAAAAAACAAGGAGGTAAGTGTCTCTTCAAGCCTTGTTCTTCCTGCACCCATACCTTGACCAATATGTCTTAAATTACTATTGGAGACAGAGCCATTGCTTACTGGCCAAAGCCTCTGCAGTCAATTTTTAGTGTCATCTAGAAAGTTCCCTGATTAGTATCAGATTCACGAGGGCAAGGACTTTGGTTTGTTCTCTGCTATCTCCCCAGCACCTAAGAATTATGCCCACCACCCTGTAAGCACTGGGTCCACATCTGTCAAATGAATACATAGATGGTCAGTGGGTGTTCTTTCATTTTTGTTATGAACTCATTTACAAATCCAGAGCTATTTCTCCATCTACCACTGAACCTTAGGTTTGAGTCTCCAGTGTTCCCAGGCAAGGACTCAATAGAATTAAAAGATTTCTGTTTGCACAAAGCTATTTACCAGGATTACTGAGCAAACAGGAGAAATGGAACAAAATGATAAAAAACAGTCCATGGGGCTTTCTTGTGTGATTTTTTTTCTGAGGTCTTATAAAAGCATGTCCAGTGACTTGTGAAATTGACTTCTTGGGGAGGTAGAAGATGAAGGAAAATGGACACATTATCATGGGCTCCGTGGCTCAGGCTGACCGTTGCTCAACCCCACCTTTGGTAAACTCCTTTGGAGTAGGAGGCGCATAGGACAGTGGCATTCCCGGGAAACACAGGTAGGCTGGGGCCAGGGAATGCTGTTCCAGTGGAGTGACCTGGCCTTTCTCAGAAATGAGAGTTCATTTATGTAACAGAATCCAGGTGGTGGGACAATCAGGCGGCAGGCAGCACTGCTGGGCTTGGGTTATCAGAGGCGGCGCCTTAGATGCCCAGAGTGGAAATATTTAGGTAGCTGCTGTGTTTCCCACAACTAGGAGAACTGCAGCTTAGAAAACAGTCTGAAGTGACCACTATTGTCTCCATCGAGCCGATGAGGAAACCGAGCCTTTAACCGTTACGATGAACTTGCCTATGGTACTCAGGCAGGAATTTACAGAGCCTGGATCCAAATTCTGGTCTTTTGACTCCATGTCCTAAACTGTTTCCCTCTGGTGAGAGTCGAAGCAGCCTCACCTTTCCCCAGCCACCAGTCCAGAGACTGGGAATGTCTGGCTCCTTGTCATTATTTATTACCAGTTTGCGCCGCAGCTTGCCTTTTCTTTTCCTCTACCCTGTAGCTCTCAGCCTCTGGCACCTTCCAAGAGAGAGACATGTTCAACAAGGGCAATAGGTGTTCTCAGAGGTGGGGCAGCAGTGGTTGCAGCCTAGCGAAGGCACACAGGATAGAACTGATGGAGCGCTCACTAAGCTCCAGGCCCGGAGCTGCAGGCCCTGCAAGAGCTCGCTCAGTCCTTGCAGTAACCTGGTGAGGTGGGCACGTCACCATCTCCATTTTACATGTAAGGAGACTGGGGCTTGGAGACTCATCTGCCCAAGGTTGCACAGCTGGGAAGCAGGAGCTCTGGGAATCGCACTCCTGTGCGCTGCAGATGCTTGTGAAACGCTACTGGATGACACCAGTGGTTCTCAAAGAGGTCCTAGGATGCGTAGCATCGACACCACCTGGCAGCTTGTTAGAGCTGCGAGTTCTCAAGGCCACTCAAGAACCACTGAATCAGAAGCTCAGTGGGTGGGGTGAGCAACCTGGGCTTTAACAAGCCTTTCAGGGGCTCCTGATGCCCACTCACTGCTGTGCTCGAAGGGAGAAGGGGCTTACCCAGAGCACTGTAAGGACCAGGAGAGCTTCCGGTCTTGGGAAGAAGTTTCTCCAGGGGGTTGGTGGGGGGGGTTGGGGGCTTGTGGGCCACACCCTCAGGAATAGCGTTGCAGGAAGCAGAATCTCTTCAGAAAGAGAATGTAATGGGAGGAGAAGGTAGGGAGGGGAGACCAGCATGGCCAACTTTCAAGAGTAAGTGTTGGTAGGACAGGCATCACTGACCCACTGAGGCTCAGTGAGGTTAAATGACTTGCACAAGGGCACATAGTGACAAATTCTGGACTCAAACCCAGGCCCCTGCCTCCTTATTGGGTATATTACAGCTGCACCTTCCCCCCTAGAGAGGATGTCAGAAAGGTTTCAAGAGAATTGTGAGAAATTCTCCCCAGTAACTGTCACAACCTTCTCCTGACAAGACCTGGAATCAGGGGAAGAATAAAAATGACAGTTGTTCTGTGGTTCCAGGAGGGAGGGAAGAGGAAGTGGTTGGGATTCAGAGGGGCGTCAGGAGAGAGGGATGACTTCAGAGCTCCGTTCTAGAAAACCATGGCTGTCTCCTTATCGTGAGCATCACTGCACTGTCAGTAGGGCTACATGTGTTCTAGCGTGTTCTGAGAAGTACAGTGTAGCATGGGTGACATGGAATGTGATTCCTAGCTTTGCCAGGAACCAGTTGAGTGACCCTAAGCAGGTTATTTACCCTCCCTGAGATTGGTCCCTCATCTATAAAATGAGGATAATCAGATTTTCCGATCTCACAGGATTTGGGGGCGGTTTCAAAAGTGTTAACAAATGTATAACCCTTAGCCGTCTTGCTGGCTCATAGTGAGCGTTCAGTAAACCTGCCTTGTGCTGTTGCCATCCTCTTGTCCAAGGGCTGGCTCCAAGGGGAGCGAGCAGCCATGGACTTAGAGGGAAGCCTCAGCAAGAGAGGATGGCGTCTCAGCTGTTTGCTGCCACACGGACCTCCCATTATTTGTCATTGCTGCCTCTCAATTTACTTATGCTCCCCCTTAGCCACCTCCCTGACCCTCATCCTGTGAGAGCTTCAGTGTTAAGAAAGGGCATCTTCAATTCCTCTTCCCCAGGGAGAGCAGGGGTCCAGCTCACTCCCCACCCCCCCAACAAACACTATGTCAAATGACCGGGATGCCAGTTTCAGGGAGCTGGGGGCAGACGGCAGAGAGGAACATTTTCAAGAGATCTCAGCTGGGTATTTCTTTCTGACTGGTTGCTTAGGAGATTTATCGCAAAACAGATTTTGCAGGGTCCTCTTATGTTCTTTTTTAAAAGGGCACTGATAGTTACTGACCAGTTGCAACATGCCAAGAACTGTCTGGCACTTTTAAAAAGTTTTTTCATTCATGTGTTGCAATGATGTTTGCAGAGTGGTTTTAATTATTCCCACTTTATAAATGAGGAAGCAGAGATTATGTCACTTGTAAAGAAAATATAGTATTTTAAGAAAATGAAGTTTGGAATCAGGATTCAAATTTGCTTTCTGGCTCCAATTTCTGAACTTTTGTCCTAAGTTGAGGTCTTAAATGAACGCTTCCTCCTGAAAAAATGAGTAACTTTATAAGGAGGTACCTTGGCAAGGGTAAGTAGAGAAGGGTTTTGGGGAACAAAGGGTGTGATTTCCTTGAAATGAAAGCCATCTTTCTGCTCGCCCTGGTAGGTGAGTCTGGCTCTGCCCCTCTGTCTCAGACATCTCTTTGCAATTATGCCCTTTTCTTTGGCTTTGCAAAATGTGTATTAACTCCACCCAGAGTTAGGTGAAGGGGGTCAGTCAGAAAGCTGCTAGGGGTGTGACTCTAGAGCAGGCACAGAACCACCACTGTAAATGTAATGACACAGAGAACAGCTTACCTGTTTATTTAGCACAGGGAGAATGCTGTCAGTGTGGAAGAATGTGTGATAAACCACCGAAGTTGGGAGTGTGGAAATATGTCCGGTACAATTCTCAGTGTTTTATGTGTATTTATTCCAATAATTCTCATAATAACCCCACAATATAATTAGTTACAGACCGAATTTTACAGATGAGAACACTGAGGCACAGACAAGTTGAATAACTTGTTTAAGGACACACAGCTGGAAAGCAGGTTTCAGACCCAGGCACTCTGGTGACAGAATGTTCATTAAAGGCAAAAATCATCCTGGGAGTTGTGATCTTGTCAGCACTTCCCCATCAACCGTATCTCTGTTATCAGCAGAAAATGGAAATGCCCAGTTAGAGATGCCTCAAAGGAAACAGGAAGCAGAAATCACTCAAGTGCTATATGCACATGGAAGGGCGTATGTCAAAGCCAGGAAGGGACTGTCCCTTCTTACCAGTAGCAAGAAGAGAGTTGAGAGAATATGTTCAGATAGTTCCAGATAGTTCCCAGAATCAGCTGGAAGAGCTAATTCTCTGATACTTTCATCTTCAGACTCCCTGCCCCATTCTACAGACTGTCATACCTGCCCTGCAAAAACAGAGCTCCACTAAGAACCCAGAGGAGAGCCTCCTTCTTTATGTGTCATAATTTCGTGTGTGAAAAGAATCACTTAGAAGTGTATCTGTAAGTTCTGCTGCATAACAAAGACCTCACACATCACAGTGGCTTATGACAACTGATGTTTATTTCTTGTTCATATCACATGATACTTATTGGGCAGCTGTGGCTCTGCTTGAGTAAGGAGAGTGTGAGGTTGTGGGGTGACTGCTGCTCAGCTCAATAGATCTTCTCTGTCTATGACCCCATGTGAAGGAGCAGCCTGTTCTTCCTTAGAAGGCAGGAATGCAAGAGGCCAAGCTCAGTTATGTAATTGCTTTAAACTTCTGCAGGGATATAGCTCACTGTCCACTGGTCCAAGCAAGTCAGCTGGTCCCACCTGACAATATAGTAGGGAAGTTTTCTGGACCTATCGGGGGCATGGCAGGGGTGGGATGCATAATCCTTTTGAAAAAGACTGAACTAGAAAGCAGATTGTCACAGGGAGTTTGTTAACAATGCTAATTTCAGGTCCCTTCTCAGGCTATTTTAATTCACCAGGCCAGAGTAAGTAATAGCAATAATAGTGGCTGTAATTATAACATTAAGATAATAGCTAACATTGTTGTTTGCCTCTTATGAGCCAGAAACTGTTTAGTGTTGTAAAAGCCTGATGTTGTTTAATCCTTACAACAACCCTATGAGGTAGGAATTATTATAATCTCCTTTGCACAGGTGAGGAAACAGAAGCTCAGAGAGATTCAGAAACTTGTCCCATAGCTAATAAGTGATGGAGCAGGGATATGAATCATGTAGTGTGGCACCAGAGCCCCAAGTCTTTTTCAGTTCCTCAAATGTGCCAATCTCTTTCAGGCCTCAGGGCCTTTGCACTTGCTGTCCCCTTGACCCAAGTTACATATCTTCCCATTCATTCACTTCATTCTTCAGGTTTCAGCTGAAGCAGCACTTCCTCAGAGGAGCTCCCTGACCTTGGGCCTTGACTCACCCAGTTTATACATCTCCTAGATTTTCTCAGCCTCATCTGATCTCCTGTGCTCTGGCAACTTGCTTGACAGAGAGCCTGACCTCCTGCCCATCACCTGGCCTCCTCACACCTCAGGATGTCTCAGTCCTCCCCAGAAAAGCCAGAAGATGGAGACCACAGATAAATCTCTCCCTTCCATCTCCTGGATGATCTTCCAAGGCATGGTTGTCCCAGGTGGCCCATCCTCCTGTGCCATTGACTAGAGTTTCTTGTGAAGCTAGGCCCAGTTTGGGAGAACACCACCTTGCATTTGCCTTCCCTCATTCACTGCCTCACTTTCCCTTTCCCTTCTCTCTTGCTGCTCTGGGACTGCACCTCCATGGAAGCCTTAGCAGGTGAGTTGCCTGCACGCTCTGCTGTCTTAGGAGCTCAAGCTAAGGGATCCCCACTTAAACTGGATCCCCTGTATTTTTCCCACCCAGTACTCTTGATCTTTCTCTCACAACCTTTAACAAAGTTGGTGATGGTGTATCATATTTACATTTGTGTGATTACCTGTTTATTCGAACTCTCTCCCCTGCTACTGTAAGTTCCATGAGGGCCAAGGTAGTGCAGTGTTTCCATCACGGGTTCCCTGCACTTAGCACAGGCCCAGTCCATACCAGGCCCTTAAGAAATTAAGTTAAATGAATGCACAGGTGTGGCTTTGCCGCCCTGCTCTGTCTGTGTTGTCTCGGGCATGTTATTAAAGCTCTCTAAGCGTCACTTTCCTTCCTTTTTAGAAAAACGGGCTTGGGTACCTGCTTCAGACGCCAAAATGTGATGATGAATGTGGATGTTCAATAACTGATAATAATTGCTGGTATTATTGTCTTATCCAAGTGATTGATAATAATTTCTGCAAAGGTAGATAGCAAATATTTTAGGCTTTGCAAGGCCTTCGATCTCTTTTGTACCCATTCAAATTTGCTATGGTAGTGCAAAAACAGTCACAGAAGTGGGCGTGGCCATGTTCCAATAAAACTTTGTTTTAAACTTCATTTTTAAAGTTTTAGGTTACAGAAAAGTTACATTGAAAATATAGGGAATTCCCATATAGCTTACCCCCTCTCCCTCTCACATTTTCTCCAATTAATAGCATCTTACATGAGTGTGGTACATTTGTTACAATTGATGAACAAATACTGAAGCATAGCTATTAACCAAGGTCTATAGTGTACATTATGGTTAACACTTTGCACTGTACAGTTTTATAGGTCTTGGCAAAATGTATAATGGTCTGTATGTGTCATTGCAAAATCATTCAGAACAATTCCAATGCCCTAAAAAATGCCCTGTATTCCACCTGTTCTTCCCTCCCCCTCCCCTCAGAGCCTATGGTGGACACTGTCTTTATATCAATGTTACAGATTCTCCCATTAGGACAATAATAAGTCTACCTTGGCCCATGGTTGCATTCCCTGCTTATGTTTGTTCATTCCTCAGTCTTAATGGTTTTGGGCTGGTGATGCCTGCCCTGCTTCAGATTGAGAAGGGGCTTAGACCTTATGGGACAGAAGGAAGGAACTGTTTTGCTTGTAGTTGTAGACACTCTTTTCTTTTTGGGATGGGTATTGTCCATCATCATTATTTTTTTCATTATTGTCCTGGGCAAGTTCGATGAAACGGAGAGTCTCTGAGACATGTATTTAATGGATATAGTGCTAATTATAGGTTCAAATAAAAAGGGTAGGAGAATCTTGTGTAGGGAAATTATAAATAAGCCTAAGTCTGTTACAGTGGGGAAATAGGTTATCATAAATTCCAACGTAAAGCCCACCAATGGGGTGCTGATTTCATGGGGTTGTCTACCTTGTCTATAGTGTCTGGATGTCTCAGAGCCTTCAGGAGCACCCCTGTTGGAGGTTTTGTTTACTGTGGCAGTTAGTGAGATCCGCCTGAGACATGCATAGGTGTAAGCTCTGGAATGACCTCCCGACTCACTTTGAAATCTCTCCATTGCAAAAACTCTTTTGTATTTAATTTCCTTCCCTTTTGGTCAAAGTAATTTTCCAAATGCATCAGTGGTTGGGACTTGGTAATAATCCCTTGGTGCCAGGGAAGCTCATTCTTGGGAGTCATGTCCCAAGGCAGAGGGGGAGTGGTGGGGGAAGATAGTGCATTTATATGCTGAGTTTGGCTTAGAGAAAGGACACATTTGAGTAACAAGGAGGTTTTCAGAAGGTAACTCTTAGGCAATAGATACTACTAGGCTAAGTGTCAATTTTGTAAGAATAAGGTTCATAAGTACAAACATTAATATTGAGGACTTGGCATATTGGTCTGTTTTCTTTTTTAGGCACTGCCTATCTACTCTTGAGATTCTTGCCACTCTATTAGAGAACATAGCAGGACTTCCCAGGATGGGATTTCAATATTTTGTTGGTTATTGTGTGGGTCTTCACCCACCCACTGAGATACTGAGATAACAGCCTTTGACCACATGAACACATTCATATTCCATAGAGGCATGTCCCATGTGCACCCTTTCCCATACATCCCCTCACCACCAACACTCTGCACCAGTGATCCTCCCCTGCCATAGTTGCCAAATGAACACTCCCACAATTGTAGTCTCATCCTTAGTCCTCTACATCCCCAGCGTTCACCTGTTCCTTCCTCCAGCCCTACCCCCAGCCCTATGGATAACTTAACCCATCCCCCCCAACCCTGCTCACACTCACACTCCAGCATCACGGACCCCATTCATATTGCTGCACCACCATCACTGCCACCCACTGCCAAACCTCCCCTATCGACCTTATCATAGATTCTATCCAAATTGAGCATCAGCTCACCACTCTCTACTCACCCGCTTTCCCTTGGTAACCTGTCTTCCAGACTCTAGCTCTGTGAGTCTGCTCAATATCCTTAGTTCATATCAGTGAAATCATGCAATATTTGTCCTTTAGTGACTGGCTTACTTGAATCAACATAAGGTCTTTGAGATTCATCCATGTTGTCACATGTGTCAATACTTCATTCCTTCATACAGCTGAGGAAGATTGCATCATATGTATGTACCACCTTTTGTTTATCCGTTCATCTGTTGATGGACATTTGGGTTGCTTCCAACTTTTGGCAATTGTGAATAATGCTGCCATGAACATTGGTGTGCATATCTGTTCATGTCCCTGCTTTCAATTCTTTTGGGTATATCCCTAGTAGCAGGGTTGCCAAATCATATGGCCGTTCTATACTTAGCTTCCTGGGGAACCGCCAAATGTCTTCCACAGTGGCTTCACCATTCCACATTCCCACCAGCAGTGCATGAGTGTTCCTACACCTCCACATCCTCTCCAACACTTGTAGTTTTCTGTTTTTATTTACAAAAACAGGTGGCAGGCCAGCTTGACTCAGGGGTCATAGTTTCCAGACCCCTGTAAGAGATACTCTAAGCAACGGGACTCTAAAAGATTGTTCTAGGCCACAATCATCAGACCGCAAACATTCGGGAGCTTTCTAGGTAAAGCTCATTCCTTCCCAGTGTTGAAGATGAGCAATATTTTCCTGGCGGTGACAGTGTGCTAGCAGGGAAATCCGTGTTCTCAGAGATTGTGTTAGTTGATAATATTTCTCTAAGAAGTGTGAGTGGTGAAAGCCCTCCCACATATTTTCACTCTAACTTCTTGTTTTCTCATTACCATGCCTTGTCTCTATGTGCCTCCAGAGCTAGTCTGTGACAAGAAATCTGGGAATTTGGGAAGACTGAACTGATCTATTGCTTGTCTCCCAAGAAAGACCCTTTGTAATAGGGTGTATCTATCTAGACTAAGTGGTTTCTTGAAAAAGATATTAAAGACACAATGATATATATTTTTAAATTTGGTGAGGTGGGACAGGGGAGTATATTTTTTGTGGTTGTCTTTGGAGTAATGGGGTTAAGAGAACAGGACAAGTGTAGCTTGGTGGTATATAAAAACATTAGTAGTTTTTTAGACTGCACTATGGGTCAGGTACCTGGAAGGGGCCCAGGAATCCAGGGTTGAAGGTTCATCCCGGACCACATAGAATGGGGTAGCTGTGGCACACCATAGGAAAGTTGGGGTACTGTTAATTGAAGAAGGGGGAAGTGAGGCTGTGGATTTCAAAATTGCATCTGGTTTGGGTAAATATGAGGTGACTGGCCCCCTTCACCCCTCTGTACATCACTTTCCCCATCTGTGAATGCTGCCCTTCTTGTGCTGATGAAAAATGATCATTTCAAAAGTACCTTGCTCATTGTCTGGGTCAAAATTGACATGGATAAATGGATGCTACAAGTCTTTATCTTTCTTAATTATTTTAATTACTATTTAAATGTGACAGTCTGCATGTCCTAACAAAGGTCAAGCCTATCTATGATAATCACCTGTCTGTTGGACTCTGATACACATCAGCTTTGAGTGTCATCGAGGACCAATGGCCTGCACATCCTTTTGTTCTTCCAAATCCTTAGTGTTTCAGCAGCCACTTCCCTCGTGGTTGCAACATGGCTGCCTCAGCTCCAGGCATCATGTCATTGCAGAACATCATCTTAGGCAAGAAGGAAGAGCCTCCTGCTCATGTGCTTCTCTTCCAAGAGGAAGAGAGGAAAATCTTCCAAGAAGGTTCTTTGAAAACTTCCTCTAATGTATCTTTGACCAGAAGTGTATCACAGGTCCAGCCCTAAACCAATCACTGTCATAGTGAGTGGGGCTACCATGACTGGCTTAGAACATCATGATTCATTCACTGGGGCTGATACAAAGAAAGAGGAGCTATGGCCAATGGGTAGACAGGGTCTGCCCTGTCTCCTTTCTTGTCCATTTTGTCTCGTGGGTAACAGATGTCTGTTTTTTTCACTAGTTCCTTACAGAGTCCCTGACACAAAATAGGCACTCAGTATATATTTGTTGGGGAATAAATAATGAATAATTATTTATTCAATAACGAGTAATGAATAAATGAATTTTCCCCATTTACTCATCTGGATCTGATATAGGTGGTCAGGGAGTTATTCTTCCGTTTGAGGACGACTCTTCCTAAATTTGGTAACAGGGTAAGACTTGCATATGACCTATCAAACTTTGTTCTAGACTTGGTGTGAGTTGGGAGCAGTGGAGAGCCTGTGTGGTCAAGGAGAGGACTGCATGGCTGAGGCTGATGGTGGACTCGAGGGCCATGTGGACAGGTATGACCAGGCCATTCCATGCAAGACTGGAAATCAAGAGGAGTTTGCTGGCTTCAGCCTGAGCAGTTTCCTCTGGCTTTTCAAGCTCCCCTATTAAGAATGTCAGCAAACTAAAAAGGGCTCTGCAGAGAATAGTTAAGAGAAATGGTTTGAAGTGCCCGGAAGCACTTAATGAGATAATTATAAGCTTTCCCCACTTAGCTTATAGAATTGGAGGTCTAAGCACCTTTGCTAGGCTTAGCTTTGTTTATCTAGTCTGAGTGCCGCACTGAAAAATATAGTTTAAAATAGGTGATTATTCTGTATTTTTCCTGATTTCAGCCTTTTTATCCCCTAAGTTAGGTCAAAACGGGGATTTCTCTGCTTAGAACTGAAACTTCCCTGGAAGAAGATGTAATGGCAGAGTGGTTGCCTAATCTTGGACGAGTCTGATCACTATCACTTATTAGCACATTGGGAAAGTTCTCAATTTCCTCATCTGCAGAATGGGGCAACCGTGGAGGGTGGCTCTGGCACAATGTCTGGCACATAGTAAGGGCTCAGTAAACGCCCTCTGTAACTGCTTTTGCCAACACGTTATACTCTTCAGTTGCAGTTGAACTGAGAACTTTCTCAAAGACTATTGTAGTTGTCATGTTTGAAAAATAGTTAATTCCATTTGGGAAACCCCAGTGTCGGTCCACATAACAGCAGTTAGCCAACAGTTGTGAGGTGCCTTCTGTGGTCTTGTCACCGTGCTCAGCTCTGGAGTTATATTCAGAACCTGATGAGGTCCATGTTGCTTAAAATGCCTTTGACTGATTAAAGCAGTCAATTAAACGTGATTTAAAAAAAGCAGACTTGATAGCTATCTATCTATCCATCTATCCTTATTTATCTATCAATCTGTCCGTATTTATTTTGTAGAAATAAGAGGTTCTTTGGTGGTGAATTGACCGATTATGTCACCTGGAATGGTCACTCCAGGTTCCTTGAATTAGTTCTGTCCTGAGGTTGGGGGTAAGGCATAGACTTAGGAAGCACAGCATCAGGGAAAGCCCAGCAGACCAGGAGCAGGATGACATCTGGCTTCACCAGGCTTGTTCACAAGCACACCCGGCGCTTCGGTTAAGTTGCCTCACCATTCTGGGGCTCAGCTTCTCCGTCTCTAAAGTGAGCATAAAAACCCCTCCCATAACACACAGCTGGTTATTGACGAGTAAAAATGAAGTGATCTTGTTATGGTAATTATTATCATGGTTACTTACTATGGTCTGAGAAGAGACTTCTTTCAGAAGCTGGAAGTTCCTTAGGTTGAGTATGAAAGTTCATATTTTCAACTCTGAGTAACACTCAAACTAAATGTAAGAGGAGACATGAAAATATATCTCTGACTTGATCACCTGCAAGTCTGAATGGACTAATGTGGAAGTTTAGGTCCTCTGAGAAGCACACACTGAGACAGCATTAGATTTGCAAGACGCCTGTGAAGGAAAAGAGAGAAGACGTAGAAGGCGGTAGGAAGAGCCTTCAGCCATGGGCGCACTTCTCATACCCGGGAAAGGAGAAGAAGAAGGAAGGAGGATTGGGTACAAAGTCTCAGACGGCAGTGCAGTTCTGAGTTCTAGCTTTGGGTTAGGCCAGTCGGGAGTCCTTGGGCCACATGGGGCTGGGCTAGTTCCCTGGCCTGGCTTAATCATTTGGCTGGGAGCAGCCCTTGGGAAGTGTGGCCTTGGGGTGAGCTCAGAGTGGATCTAGCAGCTGGGCTTTCCCATAACAAGAGATCTGAGTGGCACATTTTTATGGCCACTTCACTAAATTGTCAGGGGTTTTCAGTTTGAAACACAGATATAATGAGTTTGCAAAACAAACCAGAACATTTGTGATAGTATAGCCTTTTGCACCCAAATCAACGCTCCATTCCCTCCTCTGACTTTCATTTCCCCCTGTTTCATCTAGACAAATCATGTTGAAAACCCCACCCAGGTTTGTAGAGTTCCTCATTTGATGATTTTTTAAAAAGCTGTATGTGACTAAATCACATGAACTTCCTTTGTTTTATCTTCTCGATGAGTTATGATTTACTTTCTTGAGTTTCACACATTTTCTCCCTCTTGACCCATCATTCCTTTCATTAGAAAAGGTCTTTGAGGTCAGTGTGCACCTGTGACTTCAAATCTTACCAGAATGAACTCAGTTATTCGCAGAGTTTGGGCCAGAAGCATAAAATCCCAAAAGATAGATGATTGAGAAAAAAATTTTAAGGAAATAATTCATAGAGGAGAGAGGGTGTTATAGGAGGTGTCTGTAGGGTTTACTGAGCTTACAGCACTCTTGCACTTTTCGTTATTACTGGATGCTGCTGAAGAGTTCACTGAGGGGCTTCATTAGGATTTAGCATTCTCGAGTCCCAGGAAATGGCTGTTTATAGGATCCTTGAACAGTGACTGGGCTCTTTCAAAAGGAAATAGGTTGATTTTCTCATTGAAAAATAAGTTGTTGGGGAATGTGGCAGAGAGTAGCTAGATGTGCACTAAATCCATTTCATCTTTCTGAGCATACACCTGGGTGAAATTTCCCAGCCACCAGTATAGTTAGCTGTGGCCATGTGACAGCTGTAGCCAATAGCGTGTGGGTAGAAGTGAATGTCACTTCCAAATGTGCCCCTTACCTGCCATGAGATTGTCCCGTTCTCAGTCATCCCTCACCTGCTTGGATGCACAGGACCCAGTGAACTCCAAGGTCTAGAAGAGGACAGAGCCACTGAATGAAGGAACCAGAGACCCCAAATAACTGAGGAGCTGAGCCACACTGGGCTAGGAAGTGAGTGAGAAATTTGCATGTTTTGAGTTAAGCCACTGAGTTTTGCAGTAGGCCACAGCAATTGTCCTACTCTAACAAAACATTGAGAGAAGATGTAGGAATGCTTTGGAACAAGGATCATAGCCATAGGAAAGGAGACGGGCTGGAAGGGCAGTGTAATTCCATTTGACAAACACTTCTTGAGTGATTTTTTTGCATCGAGCGCTGTGCTGAGTCTTGAGAATGCAGGCATGGATGAGACATGGTGCTGCCTTCCAGGCCCCAGAGCTAGCAAGTCTGGGAGGCATAGAGACATATACTGAGGATGCAGCTTGACAAAGCCAACAAGATGTGCAATGTACAGAGGGGGCCGTGAGACTGGATGAGGATGCCAGCAGCTGTTAGTGTTCCCAGGAAAGAGAGTATGAGAGCAAAGGACGGAGGTGGGACATACACCTATGAAATTCAAAAAGCTCTGAAAATGAAAAAATTAAACTCATGTGGTGTGAAATTTTACCTTACTTCACTGATTATACTTATTTGACAGGAAAACCTCCCCTGAAGTGACATGAGTCTATCCATTGTCTTTGTTTATCCACTTAAAGTGGATTTTCACCTGCTTGCTGGCAGAATTTATTGAAGTGTTTGTTTATTGGGTACTTCCTAGGCCCTTCTGTGGTATTTCATAATTTCTGCATACTTGCTCTATTACCTTTCTAAAATCTAAAAAATGATGAATAACAAAACACAGCTGGACGCAAATTTGTGGAACTTACTCATCATTACCTTTACAGGGTGCCTGCAGTTCACCAAGTGCTTACAATCACATCAGATGGACTGCTGCTCTGGGCGGGCAGCCTGGTGTCATGGGCAGCAGTGGCTCGGCTCTCCCACTTCACCTTGCACCGCCCCTCCCACCTCTCACCCTGCTCAGGCACCCTGGCTTTCTTTCTCTTTCGTGAATACATCTTCTCACTGGCTGCTCCCTCTGCCTGGAAAGCTCTTCTCCTGCTAATCACATGGTTGAATCATTCTCATGTCTCAGTTTAATGAGCCCTGCCCTTAGTCTACACCTATTGGTGGCCTCTCCTGGTGTCACAATCACATCACTCCACTGATTTACATCATGGCACCTACCAGAATCTGTAATAATTTTATTTCTTGTTACCTGCTTCTTGCTTCTCTCCCTTAGGTTAAGTTTAATGTAATGTCCAAGATGGCAGGAGCCCTGCCTGCTGGTCACTGCTGTGCTCCTGAAGCCTGCAACACTGCCTGGCACATCGGAGGCATTTAATATAGTTGTGGAATCAATGGATGAACATCCCAATGAACAAGCTGTAGAACTTGCAACCCTCCAAGTCCGTGAGCGCCTTTTTGGCAGGGTCTTTGTTTTAGAGTGATGGCATATGGCGGAAAGACCATAGGTTTTATTCTGTGATCAGACACAAACTAGCTGTGTGACCGTGGGCAAACTGCATCATCTCCCTGGGCCCAGGTTTCCCCTTTTGTCTGATGAGGACAATAATAGTATCTACCTCACCATGATATTGTAAATATAAGAGTTATAACATATGTAATGTTCTCAGCACAGTACCTCGCACATTGTAGGTGCTTAATAAATGTTGGTTTAATGAATGAATGAGCACATAAGCCTTGGCTCCGTTCGCTGAAATCTTGCAGTGCCCCAAACCCCATCTAGTCCTAATGGATCTAGGTGAGAGCAGGTGGTTGGATAAAGGATTGGAACCATTGCAGCAAATGAGCCATAATTGAGCACTTACTGTATGCAGCTACTGTGTTAAGCACCGTAGGACAAGTGGAGATGACTGAGACATGGTCTCTGTCCTCAAAGAAGTGGTGGCATTTCAACATGGCATTAGGCATTGGGAGTTATTAATGGGTAGAAGCTTGGGGGAGGGAGAGGGAGCAGGGGGTGGGAGATAAACAGCATGAGCAAAGGCAGAGTCATAGACTGAAGATAGTGGGTTTGGGAATGTTGAGGGGTCTAGGACGTGGGAAAATAGACTGGAGGATGGAGCTGGGATGTTTCCTTAAGATCAAACCCTTCAGGATCAGGAATACCAAGCTGAGGAGACTGGACTTGACTGTGGATACTGGTGAGTCGATGGAGGCTTTGAAGAGAGAAGTGGAATGACCCAGTTACTCCAGAAGGATGATCTGAGAAAGAATGCCCCAAAATGGCATGTCAGAACAAACCCAATGCAGGCAGTCCCCTTCAGTGGGTTCGGGGAAAACATCTTTGTCAATTAATGAAGATTAGTCTTTATTTTCATTTTCAATGATAGGCGTCTCTAATAATTGAATATTGGGAACTAGTTCTTCTAGGTGGGGAGAAGCCTAGAAGGAGGAGGGTTTAATCCCTGTCACAAATGAGCTTTCTTTAGAAGAGGGGAGAAAAATCAGACTTGCCAAACAGTTAGCTCGCGTTCTTTCATTCAACCAACGTTTTCTGTGCTCCCATCGTGCATCAGCACTGTGCTAGGGTCTGGGAGAGAAGGTGAAGGCACATGGCCTCTCTCAAAAGGCTTGACATTCTACTGATAAACAAGCAATTGCAGAGGTGTGTTGCTAGCAGCCAAGAAGAATGGAACAGAGAGTAAGTGACGGGGAAATTTGGTAGCAGAAACAGGTTAATAGAGCTGAGATAGTAGAGAAAGCCTCGTCAGAGGGGATGGGACTTCCACTGGGATTTGAACGATGGCTTTGAGGAACAGTGCAGAATGTTAGGAGGACAGTATTATAGAGAACAAGAGTGCCTGGGAGGTGTGGATCCCGGCTCCCCTTCCCGGCTGTGTGACAGTTAACCAGAGCAACTTTGTCTCTGTGCCTTAGTCTACCCAACTGTAAAACAGGAAAACCTGTGAGAGCTCACTTGCAGGATTATTCAGAGTACAGAGCAAGCAAACTTCTAAAGGGCCAGGTAGCAAGTATGTTAGGCTTCGCGGGCTGTGAGGTCTCTGTCACACCTACAGGACGCTTGTTGCAGGGCTAAGTAGCTGCAGACAGTGTGTAAATGAATGGGCGCGATTGTCTTCCAAAAAAATCTTTATTTATGGACATGGAAATGTGATTTCATAGGAGTTTCGGGCATCAAGAAATATTGTTATTCTTTTCACTTTTTTCTCAATCATTTTAAAGTGTAAAAACCATTCTTAGCTTTCTGTCCATATAAAAACAGGTGGTGTGCCGGATTTGGATCGCTGGTCATCGTTTGCTGGCTTCTGGGATACAGCATGCAGAGATTTTTTAAAATTTTATTTTATTTAAAAAAATTTTTTTTAAAGATACTTAGATTATACAAATGTCACATAAAAAATATAGGGGATTCCCTTATGCCCGGCTCCCCACTCCTCCCACATTTTCCCACATTAAGAACATCCTTCATTAGTGAGGTACATTCATTGCAATTGATGAACACATTTTGGAACATTGCCACTAAGCATGGATTAAAGTTTACATTGTAGCTTATACTCTCTCCCACCTAATTCTGTAGGTTATGGCAAGATTTATAATGGCCTGTTTCTGTTGTTGCAATGTCATTCAGGACAATTCCCAAGTCCCAAAAATGCCCCCACATTACACCTGTTTTTCTCTCTTCCTGCCCTCAGAACCTCCAGTGGCCACTGCCTTCACATCACTGATATAATTTCTTCTATTGCTAGAATCATAGTAAGTCTATAGTAGAATACCAGTAAGCCTGCTTTAGTCCATAGTTCATTCCCCAATTCTGAGGATTCTGGGATGGTGATGTCCACTCCACCTCTAACTGAGAGGGGGCCGTGATCCCATGGAGCCAATGGATGGGACTCTCTTGCTTGCAGTTGTACACTCTCTCGGTTCCTTGGTGTGGTAGCTGTCCTTCATCACCTCCATGTTATTTGTCCTGGGTGAGACCAATGAACTGAAGAGTAGGTGTTGCAACTCCATTGAGATTTAGGGCCCAGCTGGCACATGGAGAGCCCAAAGATTTAAGTCCCTTGGACATACACTTACCAACTCTAGAGCTAATTATAGGTTCAGATAGACGGTCAGAAGAGCCATGTGTAGGGAAACCACAACTGAGTCCAACTCTGTCACTCTGGGGAACATAAATTCCAAAGTAGGGCCCACTGACAAGGCACCAAACTCCTGAGCTATCTGCCCTGACTACCATGTCTGGATGTCTCCAGAGCCCTCAAGAGCCCAGCTATTTGGGGTAGTATCTGCTTTGGCAGTCAAAGAGATCTTGCTGAGACGTGCATAAGTGTTACCTCTGGAGTGACCTCCCGACTACTTTTAAGTCTCTTAGCCATATAAACTCTTTACCTTTTCCCCCTTTTGGTCAAGGTCTTTTTCCAGTTGCATTATGCAGGAATTCTTAACTTTTTGGTTCCATGGATCCCTTTGCCAGTCAGGTGAAAATCACGGCCCCCTTACTAAGACCACACTCTACTGTGTATTATTTAATAAATATCTCACACCCACACCAACACGTCCCCACAAGAATGTTTTTTTGGATTTCAATTCAAGTCCACAGACCCCTTGTTATGAACCCCTGGATAGAGTAATGCTTCCCAAATGTTAGTTATTGTTGTTAACCCCACTGCCTAGATGGGAAAAATGGAATCTGGAGAATTCACATGAGACTCTGGAAAAGAATTCTTGCCACACAAGTGGATCTTCAACAAGTGTTCCAAATCAAGAGAGAAGAGTTGCACTAATTCAAGGCACAAACTCTTGGTCCATTCCTCACCTTAGATTTTCTCAGGTCTGTTTACATATTATTTTTAGAATTCTCTAAATGGCTGCCACAGGAAAGCCAACTATCCAAAACAGAAGAAAAAGAGAACTGAAATGAAGGGAAATACTTCGTTCAGTGCGTACTAGTGATTTACCATGGTGGTGCCAGCCACTAATCCCAAGTCAGAATTAAGTCACAATACCCAAAGACATGTGAGCATGAACAGTTAAACAAAAACAAAACAAAAAACCTTCAGATTTTTCACTTTAAAATACATTTGTAGGGATGCGAATGTGGCTCAAGCCCTTGGGTGCCCGCCTACCATACGGGAGGTCCCGGCTTTAGTTCCTGGTGCCTCCTAAAGGAGATGAGCAAGACACCAATCTGATACGAGGGGCTGGTGCAGCGAGCTGACGCAACAAGATGATGACGCAACAAGATGATGAAGCAACAAGGAAACACAATGAGAGACACAACAAGTAGGGAGTGGAGGTGGCTCAAATGATCAGGCCCCTCTCTCCCACATGGGATGTCCCAGGTTCAGTTCCCAGTGCCTCCTAAAAAAAATGAACACAAAGAGACAGCAAATGCAAAAACAGCAAGGTGGAGACGGGAGGGAGAGAAATAAATAAATGAAATAAATCTTAAAAAAAACAGAATAAAATACACTTGTATTTAGTGGTCTGTGACTCCTCCCCTCTCCCAGCTTAGCAGGCTTCCTACCCCTCTCCTTCCTCAGGGGAAGAATGAATGTTTCAAATAAAAATAGGTGTAAATCACTGTGTGAATGAAGGGAATAAATATGATGTAACCAGAAACAGTACTTAATTTGAAGCTGCATTTCCCCCTTAGCCTGAGGGAATACATAGCTTACATTTCCATGTTGTCTTGGTTTTTTGGAGACTTCTATGTACAACTGGCTCATTGTTTCTCACAGATTTTTTTTTTTATTATTATTAAAAGATGGTTGCATACTATACAAATTTACCATTTCTTCTTCTGCCACCCCAGGGTAAATCAAAATAAATTGTGTAGTCAGTGAATCACTATAAACTTTCCCTGTCCCCTTCAGGTCGTGTGTCCACGCAGCATCCAAGGTTGTATTTCAGAAACACATATTTGACTCTTCTGCTTAACATCCTCTAGCACCTCTCCTCATTGGACGTGGGATCAATGGATAAAGTCCCAACCCTGTTAACATGACACACGAGTGACTCTGTCACCTGAATCTCTTTCTACCTTTCTCTTCCTCAAAAATGGAACCTGTATTCAAGTCACTTTCTACAGTTCCCAGAAGTGTGAATACTTGCTCACATCTTTATGCCTTTGCTCATACTGTTCCCTTGGGAACGAATGCTTTCCACCCAAGGATCAGCCTGCCTTGGGTGCAGACCAGTTCTAGAAAGCAAAAGATACATCACTGGGAAGCTGGATGGCAATCAGGCCTTTCAGGGGTCCATGGCTCCTTCAAAACACCAGACTCATCAATAAGTTTGAAGAATGAGAAACCCAGGAGTGGAAGTACCAGTTTATGCTTCAATCTGAAGTGGACTGAACATCCTCTATGTGATAGATGCCGGGAATTAAGTGATGAATCATTCTTCAGTGAACTTGCAGCTAGCAGGGAAGATAAGAACAGTCTGTGAATGCACAGAACATCAGGCACAAAGTAATAAGAAGAATATGTACAAATAAAAGTTTCCATATAAAGCCCAGAGGGGGGAGAAACTGTGTTAAGCTGGAGTGATCAGAAAAGACATTTTCAAGCATTTGCTATGTAACTTGAATCATGAAAATGAGAAAGATTTAAATATGATTTGGGAAGTGAGGATAGGAAAGGATTGTTGCCAGAGGAAAGTCTGTGCAAAGACAAGGAGGTGGAAGAAAGCTGGGCTTTCAGAGAGAACAAGAATCAGCTAGGCAAGATCAAAGGAGAACTGAAGCTCTAGGGCTCTGTCCTTCCACAGAAGCTTTGAACAACCAGCAAGAGCTGGCAGCCACATCTTTCAGAAAGTTCCAGAAAACAGTAAAAGGGCAAGAGCCAAATAAAAAAAGGCTACTTAATTGAAGTATGATCTCCTGGAAGCCTGGCACACCTCTTCCCCATCCCCTCTCCACCTAGGCACAGAGCCAGACCACATTTCCAGTGCACATCCCTGGTTCCAGTTCCAGAGGGAGCAGAGGAACCCTTATGCACAGACTGGGAGTATATACATCTGGCCCAGTCTGTCTGGTGGTGGCCTCACCATTCCAGAACTTGTTTTGCATGTAGAAAGTGGCTCATAGAGCTCTCCTACAGAACTCAATGGGAGATCAGACAAGTTGTGCTGCCCGGGGGCAAGGGATTGATGGTTATAGGACATACAGTGCAGTGCCCAGAACTGCAAGGAAATTTTCCTATGGAAGAGGGGACAATCAGAACCATGTAGATGGGCAAATTCCTAGGGCTATATGCACATGCCCAAGATAAGACATATGTGCAGAACGGATCAGGGAAACCCCTATGCTTTGGCCTGGTGCTATTTTCCAAACTCATTGTATGGATAGGCTCTGAAAGACAGCACCAAAAAGGTCAATCTGCAAGGAGTTTTCTGCTTTTCCTTCTTCTTCTCTCTCTCTCTTTTTTTTTTTTTCCAGTTCCTGGCAGTCAAGGAAAGCCCTGGATACAACCCTAAGGACAGACATCTTAGAATCTAAATTCCAGCAATAACATAATAAAACATCAAAATGTCCAGTTTTCAACAAAAGGTCACAAAGCATTCAAAAAAGAAGTAGGAAGTGATAGACCAGGCAAAGGATAATATTAAAGCATTAAAAATTATGAATGAGGAGGACCAGATCTGGGACATGCCAGACAAAGACTTTTTAAAAATGGTTCTGAATGTACTCAAAGAGCTAAAGGAAAACATGGATAAAGATCTAAAGGAAATCAGGAAAATGATAGGTGAACATAAAGAGAAAATCAATAGAGAGATGGAAATTATGAAAGGGAGCAAATAGAGCTGAAAACCATGGTATCAGAAATGAAAAATTCCCTAGAGGGGTTCAACAGCAGATTGGAGCTGGCAGAAGGGAGAGCCAGAGAATGTGAAGATAAGACAATTGAAATCAACCTGAGGAGCAGAAAGAAGAAAAAATGAAGAAAAGTGAAAAGAGCTTGAGGAATCTTTGGGACACAACCAAATGTACTAATATACACATGTGGGAGTCCAAGAGGGAGAAGAATGAGAGAAAGGGGCAGAGAGAATTCTCAAAGAAATAGTGGCTGAAAACTTCCCGTATTTAACAAAAGACATGCACATCCATGACACTCAACAAACTCCAAACAGGATAAACACAAATAGACCCATGCCACGGCACATTGTAATCAAGTTGTTGAGTGCCAAAGATAAAAAGAATTCTGAAAATCACAAGAGAGAAGCAACCTGTCATGTACAAGGGAGCCTCAATATGAGTAAATGCTGATTTCTCATCAGAAACTATGGAGGCAAGAAGTCAGTGGGATGAAATATTTTAGTGCTGAATGCAAGCAATTCTATATCTAGCAAAACTGTCTTTCAAAAATGAAGGAGAGATTAAAATATTCCCAGATGAAAGTCAAGGGAGCTTGTCACCACTAGATGGACTGTACAAGAGATAACTAAAAAGAATCCTGCGAGTTGAAAGGAAAGGACAAAAGACAATAGATCAAAGCTTCATGAAGAAATAAAGCTCTCCAGTGAAGATAACAACATGGGTAACTATAAATGCCAGTACTAGTGGATTTGGGGTTTATTACTCTACTTTTTGCTCCTTAAAAGATCTAATAGGCAAATGCCTAAAATGTAATGATAAATCAGTGGTTTGGGACTCATAATATATAAACATGTAATTTGTGACAAGACCTATGTAAAGGCAAAGAGATGGGGGATATAGGAACATAGTTTGTGTAACTTTTGAAATTAAGTTGGTGTCAAGGCAAATGAAATTGTTATAGATTTAAGATGTTAAATTTAAGCCCCGTGGTAACTCCAAAGAAAATATTGGAGAATATGCAAGCTGATAGAGATAGAAATTAGAGTACAAGTTTCCAGGGGCAGAGGCAAGGGGAATGGGGATTTAATGCATAATCGATACAGAGTTTCTGTTTGGAGAAATGAGAAAATTTAATAATTGAAGGTGGTAAAATTACTGCAATATTGTGAATGTGATTATGCTTGGGGTGGTTGATACAGGAAAGTTTATGTTGTATATATGTTCCCATAATTTTTAAAAAAGAGAGCAGCTAGAGAGGCAATGACAATTAAAAGCAATACATGATCCTGGATGGGATCTAGCAAGGGAAGAGAAAAGACTCAAAGGGACATTATTGGGATATATGGAAAAAATTGGAATATAGGTTGCAAGCTATCATGCTAAAGTTTCTTGAACTTGGTAACTGGATTTAAGGTGGTTACATAAGTGAATATCCTTGTTCTTGGGAAATGTACATGGCAGCTTTAAGTGTTCAAGAAGAATGATATACCAAATACCACTGATTGTACACTTCGGATAAATTGTTTGCTTTATTAATATGTATCAATAAAATTGATTTGTAAAAAAAAAAAAGTATGATATATACAAGCTACGCTCAGGTGTTCTGAAAATGTGTGTGTATGTGTGTGTATACATACATACATATATATATGCAGGTAGATAGATAGATAGATAGATAGAAAGAAAGAATGATATGGCCAACGTGGCAAAATGTTAAAATTGGTGAATCTGGTTATCTGAGGGTTATGGGTATGTTGGCATTCTATGTATGGCGTTTGTATTATTTTTGTAACTGTCTTGTAAGTTTGAAGATATTTCAAAAAGTAAAATAGGGAAAATGAAGAAATAAAAGGTAGAGAGATGAATCAGGGCCAGATGATGGGGGAATCAAAGGTGTTAGCTGATAACATTAACCCATGGATCCCCAGGCCCCAAGCTAGCCACAGATTCAGAAATCTCCTCTGATTAAAGTAGGAAAAAAGAGGTTGCCTGCAGTGTGACTCCAGAACTTGATCAGAAGGCAGCTTGTCTTAGAGATGCGGTAGAACACTTTTGTTCACTTTGGATATCTGTTGAGTTTATTTGAAACATGTCCCCTGAAAAGGAAGTTAGGGATCCCTTGTTAATAAGACCTTTATCTTGAAAAGGAAAATCTAGAAGAATGTTAAGCTACTCCATCCATATCCTTCTATGTATATATATCTTTTTCGTGAATGGTCAAATGACTTTTCCAACATCATCTCTTTAAGACTCAATAGTCCAAGGTGAATTATTAATGTATTTTTTCTATTGGAGAAGTTGTAGGTTTACAGAAAAACCATGCAGAAAATACAGAGTTCCCATTTACCACCCCCCATTACTCACAGTTTTCCCTATTATTACTTCTTTGCATTAATGTGATACCTTTGTTATAATTGATGATTCAGTATTATCATTATAATATAAACTATAGTCCATAGTTTACATTAGAGTTCACTGTTTTGTGTTGTACAGTTCTATGGTTTTTTAAAATTTTATTCTAGTAACATATAAACAACCTGAAATTTCCCATTTTCATCACAAATATATACAGTAATTCAGTGATGTTAATTGCATTCACAATGTTGTGTTACTATTACTACCATCCATTACCAAAACTTTTCCATCATCCAAAACAGAAATTCTGTACTAATTAAGCATTAAATCAACATTCTCTATTCCTCCACTGCAGCCCCTGGTAAACTGTATTCTAGTTTTTGACTCTATAGTTTTGCTTATTCTAATTATTTCATATCAGTGAGATCATACAATAGTTTTCCTTTTGTGTCTGGCTGATTTCATTTAACATGATGTCTTCAAGTGTCATCTATCTTGTCATATCTATGAGAACTTCACTACTTTTTAAGGCCAAATAATATTCCATTGTATGTTTATACCACATTTTTTTAATCCATTTATCTGTCTATGAATATAAGTGTGCAAATATCTATTTGAATCCCTGATTTTAATTCTTTTGGATATATACCTAAAAGTGGGATGCCAGATCATATGGTAATTCCATACTTAACTTCCTGAGGAACTGCCAAACTGTCTTCCACAGTGGCTGCACCATTTTACATTCCAAACAACAATAAACGAGTGTTCCTGTGTCTCCACATCCTCTCCAACACTTGTTATTTTCTATTTTTTAATAGTAGCCATTCTAATGGGTGTGAAATGGTATTCATTGCAGTTTTGATTTGCGTTTTCTTAATAGCTAATGATGTTGAGCGTTGTTTCATTTGCTTTTTGGCCATTTGTATATCTTCTTAGGAGAAATGTCTATTCAAGTCATTTGCCCATTTTTTAATTGAATTGTTTGTCTTTTTGTTGTTGAATTGTAGGATTTCTTTATATATTCTGGAAATGAAACCCTTATCAGATATGTCGACTTCAAATATTTTCTCCCATTGTGTAGGTTGTCATTTTGCTTTCATGATGAAGTCCTTTGATTCTCAAAGTTTTACATTTTTGTAAAGTCCCATTTGTCTATTTTTTTTTCTTTTTTTGATTGTGCTTTTGTTGTAAAGTGTAAGAAGTTATTGCCTAAAACAAGGTCCTGAAGATGCTTCCCTATGTTTTCTTCTGGCAGTTTTAGAGGTTGGGTTCTTATGTTTAGGTCTTTGATCCATTTTTAGTTAATTTTGTATGTGGTGTGAGGTAGGGTTCCACCTTCATTCTTTTGCATATGTATATCCGGTTTCCCAGCAACATTTGTTTAAGAGACTATTCTTTACCCATTGAGTGAGCTTGGCATTCTTGTCAAAAGTCAAGAGGTGGGAGCGGATGTGGCTCAAGTGGTTGAGTGCCTGTTTCCCACATGAGAGGTCCTGGGTTTGGTCCCTGGTGCCTTCTGAAAAGCAAATACACAAATGACAAGCAAACAAAAAAACCAGCTCAGGCGAACCGATGTGGCTCAGTGGTTGAGTGCTGGCTTCCCACATACGAGGTCCAGGGTTCAATTCCCAGCCCTGGTACCTCAAAAAAAAAAAAAAAAAAAAAAAAAAAAGGTCAATTGGCCATAGATATAAGGTTTATTTCTGAACTTTCCACTTGATTTCATTGGTCTAACTGTTTTTGTGCCAGTACCATGCTGTTTGCTGACTGTAGTTTATAATATGGTTTAAAATTGTAAAGTGTGAGTCCTCCAAATACCTTCTTCTTTTTCAAGATGGTTTTGGCTAATCAGCCACCCTTATGCTTTCGTGTGAATTTGATGATTATCTTCTTCATGTCTGCAGAAGAAGACTGTTGGAATTTTTATTGGAATTGCTTTGAATCATTAAATCATTTTGTGTAGAATTGGCATGTTAGCAATATTTAGTCTTCTAATTCATGAACACAAAATGTCCTTCCATTTATTTAGGTCTTTGTTGACCTAATTTAGCAACGTTTTATAGTTTTTCTGTGTACAAGCCCTTACATCCTTAGTTAAATTAATTCCTATATATTTTATTCTTTTAGTTGCTCTTTTAAATGGATTTTTTTCTTGATTTTTCTCTTCATATTCTTCATTACTAGTGTCTAAAAACTAAAAGAATAAAATGTACAGGAATTCTACACAAATTTTTAAAAAAGGCTATTTAAGGGAAGCAGATGTGGCTCAGGCAATTGAGCTCCCAACTACAACATGGGACTTCCTGGGTTTGGTTTCCAGTGCCTCCTACAGAGAACAGGCAAGACAGCGAGCTGACACGATGAGCTGGTTCAGCGAGCTGACGCAACAGCATGATGCAACAAAGAGACACAAGGAGGAAAACACAATGAGAGACACAGCAAAGCAGGGAGTGGACATGGCTCAAGCAATTGGGTGCCTCCTTCCCATATGGGAGGTCCTGGGTTCAGACTGGTGCCTCCAAAAGGGGGATGAGCACACAATGAACAGACAGGGCAAGCACAAACAACAAGGGGGAGGGGGATAAAGAAAGAAAGGAAGGAAAGGAAGGGAGGGAGGGAGGGAGGGAGGGAGGAAGGAAGGAAGGAAGGAAGGAAGGAAGGAAGGAAGGAAGGAAGGAAGGAAGGAAGAAAGGAAGAAAGAAATTTTTTAAAAAGCTATTTAAGGCTTTAAAGGGTCTTCTGGCTCTAGGGTCTACCCTCATAATCATTATCTTAGACAGATTTTCCTTCTCAACTGTGCCTTCCAGCCTTCACAGGAACCTTGGGTCCAAAAAAAAAAAAATGTTTTATAGATTTAGGATGTTAAATTTAAGCTCCATGATAACCACAAAGAAAATATCTTAGAAATATATACAGCAGGAAATGAGAAGGGACTCAAAATGATACACAATAACAACAAAACAAATATGAAGGTAGGCATGGGCAAAAAAAATTGAAGAGACAAAAAAGGTGTAAGAATTACAAAGACTAAGGAGAAGAACAGTTTAAGAAAGTCCTGCATTATCAATAGTTACATTAAGTGAAAATAGAATAAACTCTCCAGTTAAAAGGCAGTGATTGGCACAATGGATAAACATACATAAACAATAAGTGTATAATAATAGTTGTGAACTTACAAAACAAACATACATAACATCATACAGGGCTTTCATAACTCACCCTACCAACAATACCTTGCATTCTTGTGAAACATTTTTAACTAATGATTAAAGAGCATTCTCAAAATATTACTACTAACCAAAGTATCTTACATTTGGTGTATTTTTCCCCCAACCCGCCCTATTATTATTATTATTATTATTATATCATTTATATATGAACATACATGAACAATAAGTGTATAGTAAAAGTTAGGAACTTGCAAAGCAGACATGCATAACATCATACAGTGGTCCCATACATCAACCAACTACCAACACCTTGCATTGTTGTGAGGCATTTGTTACAAATGAGGAAAGACTATCATCAAAATCTTATACTAACTATAGTCCTTATCTTACATTTGGTGCATTTTCCCTCCAACTCACCCTATTACTATTTTTAAAATATATTTTTGTGACAGAAGTTGTAAACCTACATAACAATCATGCACACGTGACACCCCTCTATCAGCACACCACACCATGGTGGAACATTTGTTATAGATTATAAGATAACATCAGACTATTACCAGGTCCATAGCATACATTTGACACACATTTTCCATACTCCCCCATTAGCAACCCAGTACATCTTCGACATAGATGCATGAATATCACATTATTACAATTAAACACAGTCCATAGGTCACTCCAGTTGTATTTTTCCCATGCTTCTCCACATTCCCACCACCCTGCAATAGTGAAATACATCTGCTCTAGCTCACAAAGGACACTCTTACATCTGTACCATCAACCACAATTCTCACCCACCTCTGGGTTTACTGTGTTAATCAGTCCCTAGATTATTCTCTAGCTTTCTTTCAGTTGGCATTTACATCCCTAGACTACCCTTTTCAGCCACATTTCAATTTATAAACCAGCTGTTACTCACTATAATGTGTTACCATCAACTCTATACATTTCCATACTTTTACAGTAAAGTTAATTAAAACTTCTACATACATTAAACATCAGTAGTCCATTTCAGTCCTCTTCCTACCTCCTTTAAGAAAACACCATCTACCACCATGTCTTCAAGATATTTTCCTACATTTTCTTCTAGAAGCTTTAAGGTTCCTGCTTTTGTATTTAGGTTTTTGATGTATTTTGAGTTAAGTTTTGTATAAGGTGTCCTCTTTCCTTCTTTTGGTTATGGATATCCAGTTCTCTCAGCACCAGTTGTTGAATGGACTGTTCTGTCCAAGCTGGGGAGGGGAAGGTGGTTCGCAGGCTTGTTAAAAATCTCTTGACCATAGATGTGAGGGTCTGATTCTGAATCATCAATTCGCTCCAGTGGTCTATGTGTCAGTATCATGCTGTTTTTACCACTGTAGATTTAAAGTCCGGGGGTGGGAGTCCTCCAACTTCGCTTTTCCTTTTTAAGATATTTCTCGCTATTCGGGACCCCTTACCTTCCAAATAAATTTAATAATCATATTTTCCATTTATTTTTAAAAATGCTGGTGGAATTTTTATCAGGATTGTATTGAATCTGTATATCAATTTGGGTAGAATTGACATCTTAATGATATTTAGTCTTCCAATCTGTGAGCATAGAATGTTCTTCCAATTATTTAGGTCTTTTTTAATTTCTTTTAACAATGAGTTGTAGTTTTCTGATTACAAGTACTTTACATCATTGGTTAAGGTTATTCCTAAATAGTTGATTCTTTTAGTTGCTATTGTAAATGGAATTTTTTTTTCCTGACTTCCTCCTCAGATTGTGCATTACTAGTGTCTTTTAAAGTCTATTTCATCTAATATAAGTATAGCTATCAGGCTTTTATTATTATTGTTATTTGGTTACTGCATGCATAGAATATATTTTTCCAGCCTTTCACTTTCAATATATAGGTATCATTGGATTTAAGGTGAGTCTCTTGAAGACAGCATATATATAGCTCATATTTTTTTATCCATTCCATCAGTCTATGTCTTTTGATAGGGGAGCTTAATCCATTAACATTCAATGTTATTATCTCACCCATTTTGACCTTTGGGTTTTATCCGTCATATTTTATTTGCACCACTCTTTTGAGACTTTTAGTTACTTTTATTGATATAATCTTCATTTCTAGACTCTCTTCCAAGCCTCTCTCTCCTGGCTTTTCTTTTCAGACTGTAGCACCCTTTAGTATTTCCTGCAAAGCCAGTCTCTTGGTTACAAACTCTCTCAGTTTCTGTTTATTTGTGGATATTCTAAACTCACCCTCATTTTTTAAAAATAATCTTGCTGGATAGAAGATTCTTGTCTGGAAGTTTTTCTCTTGCAGTATCTTAAATATGTCATACCACTGTCTTCTTTCCTCCATGGTTTCTGATGAGAAATCAGCACTTAATCTTATTGGGTATCCCTTATATATGATGCATTGCTTTTCTCTTGCTGCTCTCAGAATTCTTTCTTTGTCTTTGGCGTTTGACATTTTGATTAGTATGTGTCTTGGAGTTGGTCTGTTCAGATTTATTCGGATGGGAGTACATTGTGCTTCTTGGACATGGATATCCCTGTCCTTCAATAAGGTTGGGAAATTTTCTATCATTATTTCTTCAAATATTCCTTCTGCCCCTTTCCCTTCTCTTTTCCTTCTGGGACACCCAGGACACATATATTTGCATGTCTCTTACTGTCATTTAGTTCCCTGAGAACTTGTTCAATTTTTTCCCATTCTTTGCTTCATCTATTCTTTTGAAGGTTTGTTTTCGGAGGCCATTTCTTCAAGCTCACCACTCCTTTCTTCTCCCTCTTCAAATCTGCTATTATATGATTCCAGTGTATTTTCAATTTCATTTATTGCACCTTTCATTCCCATAAGATCTGCTATTTTTCTGTGTATGCTTTCAAATTCTTCTTTGCGCCCATCCAATATCTTCTTAATATCCTTAATCTCTTTAGCCATCTCATTGAATTTATTAAGGAGATTTGTTTGAACATCTGTCATTGGTTGTCTCAACTCCTTTATGTCATCTGGAGGCTTATCTTGTTATTTTAACTGGGCCATATCTTCCTGTTTCTTGGTGTGGATTGTAATTTTTTGTTGGTGCCTTGGCATCTGGCTTACTAGATGTATTTATTCTGGGTGCAGTTTCTCTCTTTAGTTTGGGGCTTTCTTGCCCTTTCTCCCTTGCTGGTTGTTTAGTAGGAGCCAAGGATGTAGTTGGTGCTGTAAGCTGTGGAGGCTCAAGCTGCCCACATTGCCCCAGGGACCAGTGAAGCTTCTCCCAACTTTCTCTTTTGCCAGGGGTAGGGACAGAGCCATAGCTGTGTGGAATAAGCCAAGGCATGCAGGCCTAGACCATAGTTGCCCAGACAGACTGATGAAGCGTCATGCTCCTTTCTCCCCTGCCCAGGCACGGATGGAGCTGTAGGTGTGGGCAGCCATCTATGCAGTGCAGGTCCAAGATGACCACAGTTGCCCTGGTAGACTTCTGATTATTCAGTTTGTACTAGCTAAATGTACCTGCAGTTACCTGGATAGGCTGGTGCAGGGCTTGTCAGCTTCCTCCCTGCTAGAGGGGGGGCTGAAGCCTAGGCTAGGGCTGCAGGCCAATCTGGGTGAAAAAAACGGTCTCTACTGTCACTGTGATTTTCAGTCAGCCCGGGTTCCCCTCATGGTGGAGTAGAGTCAAAATGATGGCTACTGGCCTCCTTCTGACTTGGACAGGTTCAAACTTTAGCTGTTCTTAGGGTTATACTTTAGCCAGCTGACTTTACTAATCAGTAGAGGAAGTTGGTGGCCAACCATCTCTTCCTCCCCTGTTTTTGGGAAGTGGAGCTTCCAACTCCAGCCACAGAATAGCTCCTGAGGCGGCTTGCATCACCAGAGTAGGATGATCACCAGCCTCTGTGGCATGGCCTGTATTTTCCCGGAGAGGCTGGTGCAGGTCCCCCCAGGTTCCTCCCTGCCAGAGGTGGGTCTGTGGCTTAGGCTAGAGCTGCAATCTGATCTAGATGGAAAGAAGCTGGTCCCTACCAGCACTGTGATTTTCAGTCAGCCCTGCTTCCCCTCATGCCAGGGGCAGAATTAAAATGGTGGTTACTGGACTCTTTCTGACTTGGACAGGTTCAAACTTCAGCTGTTCTTAGAATTATACTTTAGCCTGCCAAATTTACTAATCAGTAGCTGAGTTGGTGCCCAACTATCTCTTCCTTTCCTGTTTTTAGGAAGTAGAGCTTCCAATTCCAGGCGTGAAATAGCTCCCAAGGTGGCTTGTGCCGCCAGTGTAGGATGGGCACCGGCCTCTGTGGCGTGGAGTCTCTACTCACGAAGCTTCTCTGCAGATGGGCAGTCTCTTCCTTTCATTCTTTCAAGGATGTTGCAGGATGCTCTTCTGGTCTCCTGGAGCTCCCACACAGGTGCTTTAGATAGCTCTGGGTGATTACTAACTCTACTGTACCCCGAGCTGCCTATAGCAGCTCCTTACTCTGCCGCCATCTTGCTGATTGTTCTATAACATCATTTTTGATGTTCCTATACCTTTCTTTCCTCCTACGTTTTTGTTGTACTTGTTATTAATTATATCTTTATATATTGTGTTCCCAAACCATAGATTTATCATAACTTCTTATGCATTTGAATTTTCAAAGCCATAAGAATTAAAAAGTTGACTTACATACCAAAAAATACAATACAATAGTACTGGCATTTATAATTACCCATATAGTTACCCTAACTGGAGGTCTTTATTATTATTATTATTATTATTATTTTTTTTTTTTTTTATGTCACTTCCATCCACTGTCTAGTGTTCTTTCCTTTCAGTCTGAAAAACTCCCTTTAGCATTGCTTATCGGGCAGGTCTAGTGGTAATGAATTCCCTCAGCTTTTGTTTACCTCGGGATGTCTTAATCTCCCCTCATTTTTGTAAGACAGTCTCACCAGATATAAAGTTCTTCTTTGGCAATTGTTTTCTTTCAGGACTTTAAATATTTCATCCCACTGTCTTCTTGCCTCCATTGTTTCTAAAGAGAACTTGACACTTAATCTTATTGGGACTCTCTTTTATAAAATGTTGCTTTTCTCTTGCAGCTTTCAGAACTCTCTCCTTGTCCTTGGCTTTCAATAGTTTGACTACTATGTCTCTGGGTGTGTTTTTCTTAGAGTTCATCCTATCTGGGTTTCTTGGGCATCTTGAATATGCATATTCTATATCTTTCATTAAATTTGGAAAGTTTTCTGCAATTTTTTTCTTTGTGTATTCCTTCTGCTCCTTTCTACCTTCCTTTTCCTTCTGGGATTTTTATAATGTGTATATTGGTATATTTGATGGTGTTCCATATGTCTCTTAGGTTCTTTTTGCTTTTTAAGTTGTTTTAATTTCTGCTCCACAGCTTGACTCATTTCAATTGTCTTTTCTTTGAGTTCACTGATTTTTCCTTCTGCCGTGTCCAGTCTTTTGTTGAAGCCTTCCAGGGAATTTTTCACTTCAGCTATTGTGGGCTTCAACTCCAGTATTTCTGTTTGGTTCCTTTTTAAATTTTTAAAATCTCTTTATTGAGATTCTCACATTGTTCATCCATTATTTTCCTTATATCATT
>JAQZBX010006757.1:0-52337 GCA_029593785.1 Cabassous unicinctus | reverse complement strand
AGAGCACATAATGAACAGACACAGAGAGCAGACAGCAAGCGCAAACAACAGGGTGGGGGGGGGCGGTGTTAAAATAAATAAATAAAATAAATCTTAAAAAAAAAAAATCAGATGCTGGAATTAAGGCTTTCCCAAATTCATTTGACTAGTAAGTGATTGTTTTAGTTAGCTAAGGGCTGCAAGGCAATATACCAGAAATGGGTTGGCTTTTACAATGGGTATTTATTAATTTATAAGCCTACAGTTCCGAGGCTAAGAAAAATATCCAAACCAAGGCATCAGGCAAAGCTCTTTCCCCAAAGACACAGCTGGTGGTGATCCTGGACTCCTGCCACATGGCAGGGCACAATGACGGCATCTGCTGTCTCTCCCTTCTCCTTCAGGTCTCCTTGCTTACAGCTTCTGGCTTTCTATCTGTTCCTGTGGTTTTCTGTCTCCCGAATTCCATTGATTTCAGCATCTGGCTTCTGGTACTTTCTCTCTCAGCTTCTGGGGTTTCTCTCTGTCTCTTTCTCCATATTTATCCCATTTACAAAGGACTCCAGTAAGAGGATTAAGACACATCCTGGGGCTATGCCTTACTGAAGTAATCTAATGAAATCATTCTTAAATGACTTTAACCAAAAGGTCACACCTATAAGGTTCACACCCACAGGAATGGATTAATTTAAGAACATAATTTTCTGGGATCCACAAAAGCCTCAAACTAACACAGTGACTGACCCAAGCCTGACTGACTTTAAATCTTAGGCTCCTATTCTCATACACTGAAACAAAATTCTGAGGACATCTAAAGTATTTACATTATAATCATTATGCAAGAAGTTATTTATATTTAGATTTTTGTTTAATGCTAGATTTGAAACATATGTAGTCCCAATGATGTTTCTTATCTCTTTGATATCCATTTTTTCCTACTGATTTAAACTTTTTCAATTATTTGTTAGATTATGAAAGATAAATAAAATTTTTTGTTTGTTTATATTTTAAGTCTCAGAATCATTTAAAAATTATGTCTGGCTTGGAGAAAATGAAATCCCTTCTTAATCAGATCAATCAACTTTTGTTAAAATGTTACATCAGCAGAAGTAATTTTATCTATTTTTATTGAAGTATAAAAATCAAAGAACTTTACAAATAGGGATTTTCCAGTTAGATTTTCTTAGTATAATATATATTTTTCTAGCAAATAATCTATGAACTAAAGTTTAAATCCCTCTCTCAATGTCAAAAAAGCTGATTAAAGGATATATCCAAACAAAATCCAAGGTCCTCATGCAAAGCCCAACATTTTTTTCCCACTAATTTCTGTTGAATGGATATTTGTGGATTTTTATTTCCTTGAGTGCAAGTATTTTATATTCTTCCTCTATATCCTTATTGCCTATACTGTTATGAAATAGATATTCCTTAGATTGCCAAATGAATGAATATGTAATCCATCTGACCCTATATATGAGTTTAAAAGGGATAAATACTTTGGAATAGTGACAAATTTTGCCTAGGTCAGTCACTTTACTTACTAAGACTGTCAACCTCAAAGGCAGAGTAACATCTATCTATATATATTTTTAAACTGATTTTAGTTTTATTGTAATTGTATAAACATAATAATATTCAAACTAGTTATATATGTTGTATGTGTTTACACACTCACACACACACACACAATGAAATGTGGCAAAAAGGATACATAAGTGGCTCCTAGAATCTAGGTGGTCCTGCGTTTTCCTCCAGATGCCTACTCTCTTTCCTTAGTGCCTAGTGACTGAATAGCCATAGAGGGTAGTGAAACAACAGAGTGGATGGAGATTGAGAATGGAATTTACAATATATAACATGTATATACATTTATAAAACTGGTTTGACACTTACTATGATCAAAAAAAGATAAAAATATTGGGAGGGACAAATCTTAGTGATTGTAGTGACTGATCTAGATTGACAAATAGATGATTCAATACATAGGTAATAGATGGATAGAGACACATGCCTGTATATGATATAGTATTAACTGTCTTTTATTTATGCTACTATTGGCTCATTGAATTCAGCAATCAGAATGGTATCTATTTTAAGAAAAAGGAAATGAAAAATTATTGTTTTCTCTGAAATAGCATTGAGTAAAAACCAAGTTTTAATTTTGTGTACTGTGTTTATACACTATCCAACTTCCAAACTTATTGTACTGTAAAATGTGTTTTGCCCATATCAGTTAAGGAAGCAAATCCCATTGCACAAGTATATATTTAATGTTTTTTATGCAATATAGTAGAATTAAAATTGCAAAGCCTTCCAATCAAACCAAAAGCAGTGCAGTAATCAAGCATTAATTTAGCAAGTTAATTTTTCCATTACAGTATTTTCAATATAAAGTTACTACATTAGTATTTCCAGAGCAACTGAGGTCAAATCGAAAGAGAATTTGGAAAATTACCTATAGGAAATACCTTAGGCTAAGTGTAATAGAGGTTGATTTAGAGACTCCCTAGGTCAAGCTTAAAAATGGGTACTTATTTAATCACAGTCAAAGGAAAAGATAAAAGTATTTTATTGAAAAAATCTAAGACAATATTAGAGCATAGGCAGCAAGTTTGGCTGAAAGAAAAAATCACTCATTAACATTTTAATAGTTTTTACACAGTCTATTGACTTGTTTCCTGAAAGTTTTATGGTGAAATAATATTGAAAATATGCTTTTCATAATTACTAAAATACTATTATATTGGTCTGTTATTTTAGTCTGATTATTTCAGACTATAAACAACTTTGTTTAAAAATACATTTGAAGGGAACTTTGGGCATAAAATCATTTGATTGGTTGTTTGAAAAGTGTGAGGGGGAGAAAGTGAAAGTAAAATGGTATTAGAAGTTCATGTACTGTACACTTTGGGTTATAGAGGAGAAGTTGACAAACTTGGCCTGCCAGCCAAATATGTCCCTCTACCTGTTTTGGTAAATTAAATTATTGGAACATAACCACAGACATTCATTTATGTATTGCCTATAGTTGATTTCAAACTCTAACAACAGGATTAAGTATTTACTACAGAGACCTTATATACTCTAACAACAGGATTAAGTATTTACTACAGAGACCTTAAGATTAAAATATTTACTATCTGTTCCTTTACAGAAAGAGTTTGCCAAGCTCATGGCAAGATCTCTAAATAAAGACATCTGAGGATTATCTCTTTTTACTCTGAGGAACTTGAACTGCCCATATCAAAATGTGGCCATTGCATTCTTATTAAACCACAGTACTTATCTCTATTAATATTATTATGACCTGCTGTTCCTCCACTTGTCCAAATAGCTTGCTTGCTCTCCTTATTCAGATCTCTACTCAGTCTTCCAGTCAGAGAGGACTTTCTTAAAGATCCTAATTAAAATATTGTTTACATATTCACCCTATCACTCTCTATCACTTTAGTTGTTTCTTTCTTTATAACAATTATCACCATGTTGTTGAGACAAAGCTAGATGTTCAACAAAACTATGGCCCTGAGAATAAAGATCATATTTTCCAATCTTCATTACAACTATTGAGTAATTGAGTTCTGCCCAATGAAATATGGCAAAAAGGATGCAGGATAGGCTTCTAGAATCTAAAAGCTCCTATTCAACCTTCCAGATGCCCACTTTTTCCTTTTGACATGTGCCTCATTAGTATCCATGGTTAAATAATTTGCCAGACAAGTGAGCAGCCACAGAAAATGGTGAAACCACAATTGTGAAAGGAGCCTTTGACCATAAATGACTCTACAGAGTAGCAGAGACCCCACTCTAACCTGCCCTCCACTGACAAATATTGACTGTGAAGTGACTAAGAAATAAATTATTTTGTTTCAAGCTGAGATACTGAAGTTATATGTTTCATTTGTTATCTTACTCACCACCTGAAATAGTATCCATTTGTAGGTTCACTGTTTGGTTCTACAAGTAGATGTAAGCTTCATGACTCGATAAAATTTAATTTGTTTACTACTACACTACTGCCTGGTATATAATAAGTGTTCAGTAAATTTCTTCAATTTGTTTCTGGAATCAATAATTGAATGAATGAGTGGGGTGGTTGGAAGTGGGCTGAATATCAAAATCAGTCTGGAAAATTTTTCCAAATACACAAGGAATACTGAAAAGATTTAACTGTGCTCTCTGAAATGTATTCCCCACTTTGAATCACTGACATAAATAAGTATTCCTGATGATAATGAAGGTAATAATAATAATAATAATAATAATGGTGAGCATTTACTTATTCAACATCAGATAATTTCTAAACCCTTTCAAATATTATCTCAATTTTCTTAATAAAGTTGTAAGGTAGGCAATCTTACTATCTCCCTTTTACTAATGAATACCTTGAGCAATAGAAAGGCCAATTAGCTCTGTCTAGCATCACAGAGTTAGTAAATGGCCAAGTCAGGATTTAAAGTTAGGCTATCTGGCCTCACTATGTTCTCAACTACTGTAGTCTAATGGAAGTTCATCAAGTAAGGTGAGGAGAATATAGAATAATATAGTGGAAATAAATTATGCAATCCACAAATATGAGGGAACATGTGGAGATGCCCTTATTTTATATATAAACCAAACTTACTTTCTGTTCCATAGCTCTTTTCTGCTTAGTGGCAATAACATAACTTCAATTAATTGGAAACTTACTAAAATCAGGTTTATCTCTGTGAACTGAAATTTGCTTTCTTTTTTATACTCTGTCCATCTCTGCAAGGTTATATCAAAAGTCTGGAGGGTGGTTTATCCTTGTTGGCATCTTCTCTGGATTCCCTAATCCTTACTCTTCCAGTCTTCTTTTCTATGGTTTACAGTATTGACATATAACCTTGGAATTCCTCAAAGTGTTCTCATCCCCATCTGGTCAGGCGCCCATGCACATCAGTGTTTTCCTTATCTTGACCACAGAAATCTTCAAATCTATAGATGTCCTCTGAGTATCTTCATTCCTCTATTGGAGAACCCTAGAGAATTCTGGAGCACTCCCATTTAACTGTGGGTCTGCAGTAAATTCAGGAGTGTTGTTTCAGTCTCTCTCTATATGGAGAGACTATCAATATGATATCTTAATTTTTGGTATGGTATCGTGGCAGGATGTGAAGGAATTCAGGAAATGCTGATTTCTTCCATTTCATCTGGGAAATGAGGCTCTGATTTCCTCAACTATAGATTCCAAAATTTATTGAAGATGCTATCCTTCTTTTTGGGTTTTGCTCTCATTGGAGATGGGGCATAAGAAGTTTCCAGAAAGTCTCTTGAGGGACTTACATGAGCATCTAACTTATCCTTGTCTTCTGCATTTGCCTTATAGAATCTGATTTCCTTTGTGGTAGAAAAAACTTGCTTTTTGTTTAGGCCTTTTAAAAGTCAGAATTCAAAATTACCTTCTGTTTTTTCCTGCATGTTTTGGTAACAATCATACTCTGAAAGCAGTGAACATTGAACAAACTATACTCTCACCATACTAAGTGGGAAGAGGATAAGTTATTAGAACATTTCAGAAACAAAAAGAAATGCTAATATTTCCAAATAATGTAATACAACAGATCAAGGAGTCTATGTCCTTCATGCAACTAATATGACAATCCATCCATCAGGAGATAGCTAGGAATACTTTAATGTGATTTCAGTTCAGGTTTTTAAGAATCAAACAATAGTTCTAAAAAAATTCAAGAAACTTTTTGTTTATACATATGCTAAAGGATATTGTAAATATTAAATGATCTAGAAATCAAGGGGGACAAATATTGACAGAGCTGTATTGGATACCAAGATACTAAACACTTTTATATGTCATATCATCTACTATTTAAAACCATCTTTTTGCAGTAGAAACTATTATCCTCATTAAATATAAGAAGAAAGTAAAAGACGGATATTTGATTCCAATCAGGTCTGTCTAAATGCAAAAATCTTGCTTATTTTGCCTCCAAATAATCAAATACAAATTGAGTCAATGTTTTAGTTTCCTAGCTGCTAAAACAATGTCATACAATGTGTTGGCTTAACAACAGGAAATTATCGGCCCATGGCTTCAGCTGCTAGAATTTTTGGTTCCTCAATAGCTTTTGGTTTGCTGGCAATTTTGGGGTTTCCTTGGTCCTTCCATCACATGAAAATGCGCATAATGATGTCTTCTTCTTTCTCTTCCACATTCCATTGACTTCTGGCTTCTGGCTGTTCCACATGGCTTCTCTCTCAGTCTGACTTTCATTCTGTTTATAAAGGACTCCAGTAATCCAGATTAAGGCCCAACTGGATTCAGTTAGGCCATAATTTAGCTGAAGTAACATCTTGATGAGATCTTATCTACAATGGGACAACACCCACGAGAATGTGGACCAATCCCAAGAACGTATCCAAATTGGAATACACACTACAAACTATCACAATCAAGAATGACAAATTTTGTCCAAAGTAAATTCTTAATACTATAAAAACTTTGAATTTCAGGTCTGGGGAAATCAAAGGGAAAAAACAATCATTGCATTTTGGAGGAATAAATTGAAAATTCATGTGAATTTGAAAGATTATAGAGTGGCGAGTTTAAGAATTTGGCCTAACTGGTCCAAACCCTGACTCTACCAATTACCATTTGTGTGACTTTGGGCAATTGCCTACTCTCTTACCAGTTACTGTCCTTTTCAATTTGTCCTTTTTATTGGAATAAAAATTTTGAAATATCTAAATGAGATACTGAACATAAGCTCTTAAAAATGTGTCTGAAACATAGTAAGTACTCTGACAATGCTAATTAGTGATAATATTTAGCCCAAGTAACAATACTAAAGTGTTCATTTAAATGTCATACTAAAACTTTCATTTCTTACTCTGTGCTATACTTCCAGCCATCTACCTTACCACCTCTGACAGAAAGATGCTTCATCTCTGGTGATGATTGCCATGTAAGTGTCATGCTAGATATAAGCAATGACATCATTCCATTTCCAGTTTTTCTTCAGGGCTATTCTCTCATTCTGGCTGAGTCAATTTTGGTTAATTATATGCTCAACTCTGTGAATTTTGCTTCTGGTTCTGTACTTTTTGCTAACCCTTTTTCTAAATTTCATTTTAGAACATTTCCCAGACACTCTTCTACTGTCTAAAAGAGTAAAATAGTCTGTGTCCCTCCTGTATACTTTTACATGTACCCTCTCTTCATAATACTAGGCACTTGGTTAATGTTTTGCAACATGTGGGTCATTTTTATTAATTAATTTTTAAAATATAGCTAAGAAAAAATAATTGTGCTCAAAACCCCTTCAAAGAGTGGAATCACTTTTTCCTAAAGGTATATAAATCAATCAACAAAAACAGCACTACTGTGGATGAAATGGAAGTGGCAGAACTTTATCCCAGGCTACTTTGCTTCTCTTTTCACTCTCTGCTTGGCAACTGAGGCCTCCTGAGTGGCCCAAGAAACATAGTTTTAAAACCACTGCTATAAGCTTACCCCCTGCCTTTTGTCAATCTATTGTATTTCTGCTATCTGTTCCTTCAGTTTCCTTTATAGCAATGACTTTTAAGTGGTTCTATTAAATTCAGATGTAAAGGACTGACACATAAAAATGCTTACCTTTTGCTTTGATGAAAATCTGTCTTGTGATAAGCAAATTCAGTCAGAAACTAAAATACAGATTACTATAGTCTTGGCTGAAAGAATGGGGAGTTAATGCTTAATTGGTATAAATTTATATTTGGGGTGATAGAAAGGTTTTGGCAATGGATGGTGATGATGGTAGCACAGCACTGTGGATGTGTTTGAAAAAAAATACTCTTTAGTTTAAATTATCTTGGAAAAGTATATATCCATATGTCTGTTTATCTTAATATTTTAATGGTAGGGGCAGGAGATTTTTTATTATATGAACAAATGTATCACTTTGAAATTGTTCTCTTAAATGACTCATTATCTTATAGGTTTTAAGCATTATATGTATGTGTGAAGACATCTTTTAAAACATCTCAACTTAACATTTTCTGCCAATATGCAGAAAAGAAATGTTTTCCAACATTGAAAAAAAAATATTCCTTCCATTCTGAGGAACTGTTTCTATCAGCAATGATGAAACATTTATTTATTATGCTAATAAAATGCAGATTCCTGAAATCTGCATCTATTATGGTTCTGAAACGCAAGCACGACGCTTTACACAGCCCAATAAATAGACATCATGGCTAAAGAGGAATAATGTTCTCACAACACTGTACGATTCATAATTTCTCTGTTTACATTATTTAATTTGATCCTCAACATAATCCTTTGACATTGCCAAGACATATGTTAATATTCCGATCTGACAGATAATGAGATTGAGGACCAGACAGTTTAAGTTACATGCTAAAAACTATCCAGCTGCTAAGAGATAACACCTAAATCTAAGCAAAGATATGATGGACTTGTACACAGAAAAATACAAAACATTGCAAAAAGAAATCAAAGAAGACCTAAATAAATGGAAGGACATTCCATGTTCATAGATTGGAAGACTAAATATAGTTAAGGTGTCAATTCTACCCAAAGTGATTAAAAGATTCAATGCAATCCCAATGAAAATTATATCCAACAATCATTTTTTGCAGAAGTGGAGAGGCCAATCATCCAATTTATATGGAAGTGTAAGGGGCCCCAAATAGCCAAATACATCTTTAAAAAGAAGAAAGAAGTTGTAGGACTCACAATTCCTGATCTTAAAACTTATAACAAAGTCACAGTAATCAAAACAACATATTACTGACATATATAGACCACATATGCACATATAGACCAAGCGAATCAAATTGAGAACTCAGAAATCAATCGTCACATTTTTGCCCAAACGATTATTCCCAAGTAAGCAAAGACCACTCAATTGGGAAAGAATAGTCTTTTTGACAAATGGTGATGGGAAAACTGGATCTCCATTTGCAAAAGAATGAAAACGACCCTATGTCACACCATAAACAAGAATCAACTGAAAATGGATCAAAGACCTCAATATAAGAATTAGAACTATGAAACACCTAGAAAAAAATGTAGGGAAGAATCTTCAGGACCTTGTGCCAGACAATGATTTCTTAGACTTTACACCCAAGTACAAGCAACAAAAGAAAAAATAGGCAAAGGAACCTCATCAAAATTAAGCACTTTTATTTATTACAAAAATAAAACAACAAACTACATAATCGGAAAAAAATATTTGAAAGCCACATATTCACTAAGGATTTAATATCCAGAATACATTAAGAAATCTTTCAACTCAAAACAAAAAAACAAGCAACCCAATTTTAAAATGGGCAAAAGACTTGAATAGATATTTCTCCAAAGAGGATATATGAATGGCCAAAAAGCACATGGAATGATACTCAATATCATTAGCCATTAGAGAGCAATGCACATCAAAACCACAATGAAATATCATTTCACATCCACTGCAATGTCTACTTCTAAGAAAAAAAAGAGCAAAAAAAACAGAATTACAAGTGTTGGTGAAGATGTAGAGAAATAAGAACACTCATTCATTGCTGGGGGGAACGTAAAATGATGCAGCCACTGTGGAAGACAGTTTGGCAGTTCCTCGGAAAGTTAAGTATAGTATTACAAACAATCCCACTTCTGTGCATATATCCAAAATAATTTAAAACAGGATCTCAAACAGATATTTGCACACTTATGTTCAAAGTGGCATTATTCACAATTGCCAAAAGATGGAAGCAACCCATGTCCCTCAAGTGATGAATAGATCAACAAAATGTGATATAAACATGCAATGGAATATTATTCATCTGTAAAATGGAATGAGATTCTGATACAGGCGATAACCTGGCCAAATCTTGAAGACATCATGTTGAGTGAAATAAGGCACACACAAAAGGACAAATAATTAGAATAAGCAAACTCATAGAGTCAGAATCTAGAATAGAGGTCACTGGGGGACAGGGCGAGTTAAGGCTTAAAATGTACAGTTTCTATTTGGGATGATGAAACAATTTTGGTAATGGGTGGTGGTGATATTAACAAAATTTATGAGCATATTTAACAGTACTCTATTATATATTTGAATGTTTTCAAAGGGGGAAATTTAAGATTTTATATAAGTAATAAAATTTTTTCTTTTTAAATCTATGAAACTACACTACACAATGAACCGTAAGTTAAACTTTAGACTATACTTACAAGGGCAGTTATTAAAATGTGTTTCATTAATTGCAACAAATGTACCACACCAATGCAAGGTGTTAATAGTAGGGTGGTATACAGGAATCTTCTATTTTATGCCTCATTGTTCTGTAAACTCACAGCTTCCTTAATGAAAAATGAATGAAATAGAAAATTATTATAAAAACTAAGTTAATTTAGCAGTCTGTAGCCTAGATTTTGTTAACTGATTTCTTTGTTCTATTTAAGGATTGTTTTTATTAATGCACTTTTCAAGCCGAGACACAGCCTTATCACCTTCTTGATCATTGTGCTAAGTGTTGAGGTCTGAGCGGGCCAGCTGTAGCATCTGTGTTTCCCCTTGGATCTCAAAGCTGAAAACTTTCATCTCCTTTGCTGCCTCAGCTGCTGGTCTGAGGCTATGGCTTTCCCATAACTCAAACCAGTTTCAAGGCAACATAAGTAACCTCTTTGGAATGCCTTTGGAAAACCACAGAAAAGTGCATAGTGTAGTCTTGCCTATATGGATCAATTTAAAAAAAGAAGAAAAGAAAAGAAACAGCAAAGCTGATCGTTGAAATCCTAACTATGGTCTCATAGTTGTGGAATCTACAAAGATTATATTTTCAAAATTATGTTTATAAAGTAGCATTTTCTAAAGACTTTTCCTGTTTAAAAAGATCATGACAAAAGAAGCAGTCATCAAATATGAAAAAGTTATTGCTTGCTTTAACTAGTTAGAAGGCTTAGATCCAAAGGGAAACATTGCAGTTAGGACTTCAGTTTATTTGAGGTGCAGGGAAAATCACATTTTCATACATTTTTATTTAAATTTGTTATATCAAACCATCAATGGAATAAAACATGACTCGTGGTTTATAAATTTAAAGGCCATTTTAGTGAAATTTGACATTTACCTCCAAGTCTTGACAAGAAGAAAAGTTTTTGGTTTTTGTGTCTGTCTGGACTTTGTGGAGGAAATTGCCACTCAAACCTTGCTTATTGTTGGTTACGTGGTGAACTAATTGAAGGAGGACTCCTTGGTGCAGTTTTGTCTATAATTACAAAAAGATTACAAATTATATTTTATATTTTTATCTTTCTTGTCATTTCCCTAGTGTTTAGTGGCAGGAAGAAGTCTCCTCTCATCCTAAGTAATGACAGAGGAAAAGTAATCTTCAAGGCTAATTTAAGTGTCTATTTGCTGTGATATAAATACAAACCAGATTCCAATACTTCATAGTCTTTAGAAACTAAGTAGTTAAACTATTAAAGTAGCTAACAAACTAAATAGTGTATACTACCACAATACAGAAAAAAAAAATTATTTACCTCTGAATGAAAAAAATAAAATAACACCTAGATCACCTGAATCCAACTTTCTTGTTCTTTCTACTAGAACATCCTGCTAATTAAATTTTATGCAGCTAAATATGGGTGAGCTACCAGGGTCAAAAAAGGAGGAGGTGATTACATATTTTTTCTAAATAGAACATTTAAGGGAAATACATTCACTTAACTCTGTTAAAAACAAGACTAACTGATAAAGTAAGTCTTAAAAAGAATGAACATTAGGATAAAAAGCTGACACTTTTAATAATATCAAATCATTATATTAGAGAAATATTTTTCCTGAACAAAGGCTTTTGCTAGATTGTCAAACAGAAAGCCATGTATCTATTCAGTTTCTTTGGGAAGTTTAAAGGAGCAGTGAAATATGTTCGCCATTTCATTTCACATACATTTATGGAGTTCCTACCCTAAATGAGGTATCAAGCTAGAAGATTTAACGATTAATCAAATGAAGCCCTTTGTGGAGGACATTGCCAGCAGTACACCAAATCTCTTCTCCTCCTCTTCCTTTCACCACAGAGCTACGTGGTATCTGGGCTTCCTTGCGTGTAGATGTGGCCACATGACTAAGCTCTCCACAGTGGAACATGGGTGGAAATAGGGTGACCCACCACTTTGCTTGGCAGTGTCTGAGGAATTTCCCAGGGTGTGGGGCTTTCAGTGCTAAAACCAGGAAGTTTAGGCAAACCCATATGAGTTTATCAACCAAAGTGGGAATGATGTTCTCTGTTTTCAGGCCTGGTCCCTAAAAACCTCCTAAATGCACTTGTCCATGGTCTTTCTCCTTCTAGCTGACTCGCATGGAGATAACTATAGTGGCCTTAATGGCCACAACTTTAAGATGTCAAAGACTGTCAGCCTGGGTCCTGGCATAACCACAGGGAAATAACAACCACTGAAGAAGAGCCTCAAATCTAGAACTTCCAAGATGGATTATTATATGATGACTCAATGAACTTACCTTATACAAAGCTACTAACTTTTGTGGTCTGTTTTTAAAACACATCTTATCCTTTCAAATAAAATAAAACTCTTGACCTTAAAATACAGTCATAGTATTTTAAACAAAAAATGAAGAAAAAGTAAATAAGATACTATAAAAAGAGAATTAACACCATAGTAAGTTGAACATTGCATTTAGTAAGTTTTAAAATGGAAATGCAAACTTTTTTTCATGGTATATTCATATTTTAAAAGAACATTATTCTAGAGACAAGTGTATACATAAGAAATAGATTATGGTTGTACATAATGACTACTGCTTGGCCTAATATATCAGTGTCATTATCACAAAAAGTAAAATATTTGTCTACCTTTTTAAAATAAGGGATAAAGAAAGGAAATGAATGGGATATAAGACACTCTGCAGTGAAGTTATTTTATTTAATTCTTAAAATTAAAGCACCATTAAGAAACAAAGGAATAAAAAAAAACAGTTTTGATTCTAAAAAGGACTCATTTTATGAAATTTCTCTTCATTGTGGTCTATGGTTATTTTATTTGCAGAACAAATAAAATGAGTTTTATTGATTTTAAAAAATAATCAGTCTTACAGGTTTTTTTCAATATACTAGGCAATTATTTTGTCAGAGCTATTCATTTTTCTAGTGTTATTCATCCCCCTCTCAGCAATAAATATCTAAATCTCATGTTAGTTGTTTCATTTTTAAAAAGCTGTTGTCTATTAGATACACTGCTTATAATTTCAAAGATAAAACAACTTTAATTCTTCCAATCATTCCTTGACTTATTTTCAATTAATATTTAACTTATTTTAATTTATTTTCAAAAACTATGAATATTTTCACTGAAATGTTGTTTCTCTTCTTTGGTCAGCTATAACCCTACAGAACTTTATTTTGTCTTTTTAGAAGAAATTTTCATAAACACCTATTACAAAAGAAGGATCTAAAAACTATCGAAGAATAACACTAACTGGCCTTTCTATGATTCAAACCACTTATTAATTAAGAGTTGATTGACAATTGCTTCAGGTAGTCATTTTAAGATCATTTAAAGTCAAAATTCAGTAAATAAATTTAATACCTCTTAAACAGTATACTATTAATGGTTGATTTATCCTGTCAAACTCCAGATAGTTATGGTTTCCTCAAAATAAGGAATTACAGACTTCCTTGAAATTCTTACACTGACCAATTTAAGAGAATTTTTCACATATGAATGTTTTCTTGGAAAGCTAAATGAATTAGAAAACCATTTAATTAAAAAAAAACAAAACAATATGTATGAAGGTTTTTTAGATCTCTTTTAGAAGAATCAAATAGCCAATCATATACTTTCCTTATAATAAACACTAAATGATCTACTTTCTTTATAACAAACACTATATAGAATCCTTCAGTGAATATAAACTTGATAAAATTCTTTTGCTACTCAAACATAAATTCTTTCAGAATATACTTGAAAAGATTGTACAAGCTTGAATCCAGGTAGCTTCTGAGATTTGAGGGAGGCTTTTATGTACACAATTCATGTTCCTATTTTTTCTGAGATGATTATATATATGTACATGCTGCAAAGTATATCAGGATATAAATAAAAAGCAAAAAGTTTTGACCAGTTTTCAAGTTGCAGGAATTATTTAAGAAGCAGAGACTAAAAATAAGGATAGTGTATCAAGCTATGTAAAAGTTTAAACATTTGAAAAGAGTAACACTTATATGCTGAAAAAAACTCAAAAAATCAGTATGGTAATAACATATAATGCCAAGAACTTAAAAAATATTTATTAGGTTGCAATCACAGATTCAATTTAAAAACTATTATCTGTATTATCAAGATACTAAAGTCTATTTATCTAAAGGCTGGTGAAAACAGTTAATAAGTTTAGGCCTATCAAATCTATTTACCAAAATAAAATAGATCTTAGCATTAGAAAATTTTAAAGTAGAAAGTATAATTGTATATTGATTATAAATCTTTCTCTGTATATAACCAAATCATAAGAATGTAAAGTTCAGAAGGATTAACTAGAAATAAAGAACTCCGAGCTAGTAAAAAGATACCAGCAAATATTTGAAAAGAAAAAAAAAAAGATGTTAACCTTCCTGTTAGCATGACACTTTGTGCGTCTTTTATTTCTTTTTGTTCTTGTAAGATTCCTTTCTCGGTCCCTGTTCAGCATCTTTACATAGGCTGCATTTTATTCTCTCTCCTCAAAGTTCCCTGCAAATGCTCCAGCCACAGCCACATTGCAAATCATCTATTCACCTTTCAGATCACAGGTTAGAGGGCATTTCCTCCAGGGAAGCCTGTTGCTCACTCCCTAGTCTGAAACAAGTTTTCCTTTAAAATCCCAAAGCCCTCAGGAAAGCACATTCATTTGTGTTATTATTTGATTTTTATCTTTCTTTCTCACTAAGATGAGATCTCCTATAGCACAGGGACAGTATTTCCTGCTTACATTGTTTCCCAGTGCCTGGCATTGTGTCTAGCCAGTAGTAAATCATCCAATAAATACTTGTTTAATTAGTTAATTAAAGGTAAGGACTTTAAGGTTTTAAAAAACAATTCATTATGGTGGTTATGGTAGCACAACATTGAGAATGTAACTTAACACCTCTGAATTGTTTTCTTCAAAGTGGTTAAAATGAGAAATTTTATGTTGTATATATGTAAATACTATAAATTTTCAAAAAATAAAAATGTATAACACAGCATAAACCCTAAAATAAACTATGGAATATAGTTAATGATATAATTAAAATAATATTAGCTTCTCAATTACAAAATGTCAATATAAGGAAAACTGGGGAGTAGGGGAGTCAGGACTGGGTAGTAAATGAGAACTCTGTACTTTCTACATGATTAGACTGTAAATCTACAATTGCTCTAATAAAAAATAATTAAACAGCATAAAAACCCATTGACAAAGCAATGTAAAATTTTTCTTATGCTCTTTTTCTCATATATTTCAAATAAACTTCATAATAAAACAAAAAATATTACATATTTGCTGAGACATTGTAGATGTATTAGGAAGAAATTCTTAATTCAACTAAAACTTATATAAATTTGTTGGGAAATGTTTTTATTTTAGTTCTGTCTTGTACAATACACTGCTTATTAAATGCCACTATATTTCAATTTTCCTTTTGTTAATTCATTCCCTTTAACAAAGTCAACCATTATAAATAGAAAAGCATTTCCCTACAACATTAAAATTTGAATGACCTGTGAAACATCTGTAGTCACAAGCTCCTCTTCATATTTAAATGACAATGTGACTAACCACAATAAATTTTATTATTGGTAAGATCTATGGTTCTATATAAAAAATTAAATTTAATCCAAAGCTCTTGCAAATATATTTCTTTAGGTTTAGGTTTCTCATTATGTCTACCTAAGTTGGTCTTCTATAAATTAAAATACAACAAAATCACAGATAATTCTACTAATATATACAATATTGAAAATCAAATTCTAAAATATCATAATCAATAATATAAACAACGATATATTGTGGAAAGAAAACCTGTGAAATGAAAAGTCTTTATTATGTATATGTGTTTTTGTAAATGAATTGTTAAATTGTATGTAAACTTAAGAGAGTTTGCTTTCATGGTTGAGGTGTGAAATATTAGCATGAGTGTGTTACTTAGCAATGCACTTTATATATTTCCTCTTTTAACATATTGTTAGATTTTCCTACAATAAAATGACCTTTAAAAATAAAACACCAACATAAATACTGAAAAGGAGAAATGGTATACCCAGTTTTCTGGAAAATTTATAGTCAAGCTGGATATAAAAAATCTAAGGAACCATTTATGTTTCTAGACAGCATGTGTTTTCCTGAATTAATCTAGATAATTGCCTTAATTTTACTCCAATTTTGAAGAAATACTATGTACTTTTTTGTAAACCATTGATGCACATAAATTAGTTTAAGGGAAAAATTTCCTCTTATAATTCAGAGTATAACTCTTTAGTTAGAATGTATCTAAAATATTTTAACTTCTTTAACTGTCTGTACAGAAGAAAGTTTTTTTCATTGAATCACAAATTTCAACCAAAACAGTCAAAAAGAATGTGATCTTCCAAAATGTTTTGACATTAAGATTTTGAATGGTGAGTGATTATGGTTGTCAATGATTATTTTTACAGGACAAGTGCATTGCATTCAGGTTCACATTTTATTATTTTTTTCTTTAAAATGTATTATTTGTTGACTTAACTACCTTTACTCAACATTGGTTAACCCTCTACTTAAAAACTGTTTTTCTGAAACCTGACAGATATTATGTTATGAATGGGAACATGAGGGTTTGTGTGGATGGGGAAACAGGGGAAAGCTGGAGAATTACTTAGAAACATAAAAGATTTCACACCAGATCAGAACTGTAGTTATTTGTTACATAAGCATCTACTTAGAAAAATTAGTAATTGCAACATAATAGGTAGGTTCCTTAATAATTATTTTAGTCTTATTTTCAAAAGAAATGAATGAATACTTTTATTTGAAGCCAAGGTTATTTTATCACACATATTCTTCTAAAACAATTTTATGGTGATATTTGCTAAATTAACTATGCTGTAATGGAATAATTCCATATCCTCCTACCAGTAAAATTTTGATAAAAATATAAGCAGTATGAAACCTTTATCCCTCAAACTTAAATATTTCCTTTATATATTGTTGAGTTATATTAAATAATCATGTTTGCATAAGAATGACATATAATAATTATCAATAAATTCAGTGAATGCAGTAAACTCATGTTTTCTTCCCTCTTCCAAGTACTTCAAAGCATAAAGAATTTAAGATGCTTCAACTGCATACTTTCTGCTATTCTTTCCATACCAAATAAATAAATGAAAAATACCTCTGCATGTAAACCATGGAGTCATTTATTTGCCTCATAAATATAACTATCTGTGGATAAGGTGAAACAAGAAAAAAAACAAAGCTATTTTTTTCCTACAAACTGCAAAAGAGGAAATAAAGTCAGATAGAAGCAATAGGCCTCCATACAATAAGACAAATTATAGATGGATTTAAGAGAGGTATGAAAATATTTTTAAAAAATAACTAACAGAAGATGTAGGTGAATATTCACCTGCTGTCAAAAAGGGAAAGGAGTTTCTATGGAGTGAAGCAAAGAAAAATGCATTTTCTTTTTGGCTACAAAAACATTAAATTACATTTCATAATACCTAAAGTTAAAACAAAAGAGGGACAAAATAAGAAAAATATTTGCAAAATAGATATAATATATAAAGAGCTTTTACTGATCAAATATATATATTATGTATGGAGTTTTTACTAATCAATAAACACAGACTTCAAAATAAAATGTCTAGAGCAAAAAAATACAAAAACAAACAAAAAACCACCAACAATATTATGAGCCATGAAATAAATTAAATTTCTAACTATCTTAAATTGAAGAAATATACTCAAAACCAAGAAAACTGTTTTTTAAAAACATAAAGTTCCTGTTGGGAGCAGTAACAAAATAAGCAGCTAAGTAGCTTGAGTTTCTCTTAAAACAAAGGAAGGGGAGATGGTTAAGTGCCTTGAACTGATATTATACAAACTAGTGCTCTTCTAGCGTAATTAGGAAACTTCCATTCCCCACACTTTTTCTCTGGTCTCTTAACCATACATTTGTAAACATCATTTTTATTCTAGTCCTCAAGAGATACCACCCATTGCTTGGAACTAGACAATGCTGTGCTGCCCACCAGCAGAAAATGAATGGATATGTCCCTGAAAGAAGCATCTTCTGGGTAATCATACTTAGCTAGACATTCCAAGAAAATCCAGCAGTTCATGTTTAGAACACGCATTTGTTTCTTTATGTAGAGATAGTTCTTCCGCCTCTCCTAATAATAGTAGCATATTTAATTAGCCATGTTCATTTGGAAGGCAGAGAATATTTTCTTCTGAGGGTTAGAAACTCTGGACAGGTATTACTCAATCCATGGCACAAGAAATGGAAATAACAAATCTTTAGTACTACAACACAGGTAGCAGGCAGGATGAGCAAATCCTGAATGATAAAGTGCCTGAGATAAAGGATTAATGGGAGAGTACATTGAAAAGATATGCCATTTCCACATTGCATGACCTTAGGTCTTAGGTATGGTGATTAATTTTGGGGGGTTCTGTCACTCTGTGAAAAGTATATATAATAGCATTCCACTTCACATAATGATTATGAGCAAAGACTTCCAATACTGAATGGTATCAGTGCTTCTTACTTCTTGCATGACTGACAACTCAATAAAGCCCTTCGTACATAAGTTGCTTTATCTATGAAATGGGATAATAATAAAAGTGTCCATTTCATAGGGCAGTTATTAAACAATTAATTAAAACAATCCATATAATGGGTTCAGAAGAATGCCTAGCACACATGAAGTGCTCCATAAATAGCAGCTATTATTTTATTATTAATCTTGGTCAGGAGATGTCTTGGTATTCCTTTCAATTCATGATCAATGTTTCTATGAGTCTGAGAAGTTAATAAAATATTGGGGTGCACTTTTGGGGAAATGGGGTAAGTGGTCACCAAACAATAAATTATCAATAACAAAATTTGCTTGATTTTTTTGTTTGTTTTTTGTCTAAGGATAGATTGATATTGAAAATGATGAGACAATATACTGATTTAAATTCTATAATTCTTCTTCTAACTGACATTATGTTTGGAAATGAGAAATACTGTAGATGAGCTTTTGCTAAACTATGCTTTCAATGTAATGTATTTTCTTGGTGGTTTCAGAAATCACAAGGGTCTATCAAAGTGCCAGAGATATATACATACAGTAAGATATAAAAAAAAAAATCTTTAGCCATAATATGTGTGCTTCTTTCCTTATGGATTCCAAGAGATGCTGATTCAATAGCTTTGTGGTGGGACCTAATCACAAATATATTTTTTTTATCCCCCTAAAAATCTGTGATTTGTATCCTTGATTAGAAGCACAGTGGGTTGGTTTTCTTCAAACCCACTGAGATGTTATCTTAAATCATTTTTTTAAAAAATAATAGAAATGCCAGCTATTTTCAAGCTTTTTATACACACATCCACTTCATTGTCAATCCTTATCACTTTTCTTCCCATAATCCCTATTTCCAATAAAAAATCTTTTGAGCAATTTCTGTACACTAATGTTTTGACATTCTGCAGCTACAGTTTGAAAGATAATAAATGTATGTGAGAGGACAGAAAGCCTACAAATAACCACCTGTTTGTATTTTATTTACAAGAAAATCTCTGTCTGGAAAATAATTTCTATTTGAAATATATCATTAGGAAAGGATAGGTTTGAAATACATTTCAAAGACAATGTGGTGGTGTGTATAGCTTTAGAGGCAACATTAATGTGAGAGTAATTTTCAATTGAATTGGTAAACCAGATAGTCAAAATGGAGATGCAGGAATAAAAATCTCTTAGATTTGACACTGTATTGATGTAAATGTACTTCGAAAACTGTTCAAATGTTTTAAGAACCAGAAACAGCCAGACAACTATCACATTGTAGGTAAAACAGTTGACTTCATTTGATTGAAAGCGAGTGTGGGAATATTTCTAAACTATCCTGTGATATTGGAAACAGCTTTGAAATCCTTTTAAACTAAAATTCTGTAAATGTAACTTTTTTAGCTAAGTTGCAATGATATTTATATAAATAATATTTACCAAAAAGAGTTTCATGAAGAGATAAAACACTAGGTATAAAATTGTAGAACTTTTCTAAAATTGCATTTGTCCACAAAGAATCTCCAAAAGTAAATATTAGATGTAGCATTTCCCAAACATATTTAATGAAACTTATTCTATTTTTTATGGCCCAAGGATGGCATTTTAGCAAATTTGGAAAAAATGCACAAAATGTCCTAGGAAATCCACATATGAAAAATGCATTTCATTTGCTTTGTTTGACATTATAGAACTTGAAATTGAATAAAATGAATTTTGCCATTTTGATAATGGTGAAAGCCTAATGATAAACAATGCAATGCAATTCTTCTGTACAACTGTAAAAACAAAGACAAAATGTACTCCCATCTATTTTATAATAACAATTTGATATTGCTTTAAGCATCAAGTGATATTAATGTTGAAAAATAAAATTAACTTTAATTTCTCATTTGAAAATATATATACTTTAAAATATGGTAATCAATGCAAAATTCATACCTAATACAGGAAAAGCATTTCACAAAACTTAAGTAAAATGCAATTAAATCAAATATCAGAATTTAGTTCTGAGATCACATGTAATTTAGGAAAATTATTTAATAATCTTAATAGTGAAAGTTACATAGCACAGAATTTTAAGAAAATATCACACATGATGGTGACTATGCCACGACTATCATAGCTTACTACACATTTGAAACTGTAAAACATTAAAAGGTAGAATGGAGGAATGATATGGGATTTCATTTTAATAGATGGAAAAAGTCAAATACTTATCTTATTAAGAACAGTTATTCCACTCAGAATATCTTTGCCTGCCTTTCTGACTAATGACTAAAACTCATACAGATGGCAATGCAATTATTTCACAACTCAATGTCGTCCAAGAGCTCACACTTTTTAAGAGATATTTTTTTGTGAACAGCTACTCTGTGCCTGGCATTGTGTAAGGTATTAGAAGCACAATGTTGTTTTTTAAAAAATAAAATAAAAATATAACCGCTTAGGTCAAAGGATTTATACAGTTTTACTAAAAGTCTACAAGATTTGTTGCAGCAAAAACAGTAAATGACTAAAAAGGTCTGGGATAAAATCTGTAGTCCCAAGTAGACTATATAACATATAATTTCATTGGTAAAATTAAGCAACTTTTCACCCTTCTTTTACCCTGCGACTTTATAGCCTCTTTACTTCATCATTTCATTCATGGGAATGGAAATGTTTAAGCACAGGAGCTTTAAAGTCCTACGGGTGTCCAATCAAGTTCTTGTTATGTGAAGTTAAGCAATTGGCTAAAACAAAAGCCCCAGTTTCTTCATATGTAAAATGAGACAGGAGTACTAAGAGAGAAACTCATAGCACATGGCTTTCTAAAAACATATAAATCAAACTATGAAACCGTTAACTAAAATGTTTTATCTTTCTGGCATCATAAATACACAACACCTTCATCATGACCTGAAAGGCCAGGTTTCAGTTTAAAATTCTTGGAACTCCATATGTGGTGGATTAAGCCATTCCAGTTCTCTTTGACATCAAGATTCATCTTAGAACATAAGAATTCCTACAAGCCATATAAGAATCAATATTTTTTTCACAGTCAGAATCTGCAATCTACATTCTGAAGATGTTTAAGCAGTTAGTTGCCCCTTATCCACTACTTAGACCTAGAATTATTAAGTTGGACACCAATATGTGGCCCACATAAGCACTGGAACTGGACATGGAGTATTTTTCACAGAGAACTTCAGAGTCCATTTCAACCCAGAGCATAGTCTAGAATGGGGAATTGGAACTCCATGTGGGTGTCTACCTTTGATGCCTTACACTCCTTGTACCTTGAAGAGAGGGGCGACAGCAAACACTTCTGAAGCACAGGTCCCAGAGAATGGGCACCTCCCCTGCCATCCTGGTCTAAAAGTGGTGAAGACCGTGCTTATCTCAAGGAATTGTTGAAATAATAAATGAAATAATGCATGCAAAGTGCTTACTTTTGAGGATGATGCATATTAAATGTTTATCAAAGAACAGATTATATTAGCAACTGATTTCTGCAGGTTTCTGTCCTTTTTTGATTTCTGGAGTACTGTCTTAAACATCCATATGTTTATTGTAATATAGCTTAATTTTATTCTCTAGTCATAATTATTGGACCATGATAGACTAGAACATATAAGGAATTGTTCTTATATTGAAGAAAGTGGACATAAAAATTTCAATGCTTAAGATAATTTTGTGAACATTTTACAAAACCTTAAAAAGGTCTAATTGCCTGTTTAGAGAAAATAAAGTAATATTGTTTGCTTCAAAATATGGGATCAAATTTTTTTTTTTTTTTTTTTTTTTGCTTTTTTTAAAAATTCCAGATCAAATTTTAAATACTTCATCTGAGAGGGAAACAAACTGGACATTGATTTTTATTTCATATTATTTTCAATTGACCAAATATTTTTGTAACATTATTTTATTGCCAATTCTGCTTTCCTCCTCCATTATAAATTAATATAAATGACTCTATTTTTTACCACATTTTATTTTTGCACATTTAAACATTTTGCAAAGAAAAACACCCTATTAATATACGTTAAAAACAACGCATATTTATTCCCCATCTGAATATCTTTTTTGTTTCAGCTGGTCGTTCTGCTCCATCTTTTCTTCACTCAAAATTCCAAACTGATGGAGCATCTATTCTCCAGAATTTTTCTGTTGTCATGGCACATATCAAGAGGAGTCACATCCAGACCTAATGCAGAGATTATCATGGAATTCTAGACTTTGAATCTGAGTAATGATGAGTTCAAACTATTAGATTGTCTTCTCTGAATGTGGGTAAATATGTTCTGCATACAGAGGGAGGAATTAAATACATGAAAGCAAAGCAGCAGACAATAGATTGCATAATTGTTTCCAGTTATTTGATTCCTTACCGATACAGTGTTAATATATGCCTGGCCATTCCCACCCTGATGCAAAGAGTATACTTGCTTGCTATGCAGTCATGTGACCTGATTTTCTGGCCAATGGAATGTGAGTAGAAATGAAAGGAGCCACATCCAATCAATAGTTTTCAGAACCATTACATAGTTTGTCCTTATCTCATTTCCTTCTGCCACAAAATCAAGGTAAAGGCTAGTCTCTTCGGCCTGATTTCCAGGTTGAAAATAAGTGAAGTTGAGCCACAAAGTTGAAGCCAACACATAAACAGCATGTCACATGAGTGAGCTGCAAATCTTTGTTAATGTATGACACTGAAATGTAAGGATCGTTCATTACCTCATCCTTACCTAGTGAAAAGTAACTAATATACTTTTCCTCTTAAAAAAAAAAAAGTATTATTTTGTCTCTGCCGAGAGATGCAGCTTTTAAGGGAAGCCTGTTTCTTTCTGTTAAAACTTCAGAAAAAAAATCACAAGTTGACACTAACAAATGCCAATATCTTGAATCTTTCCTACTGGCTTTTCTAATGCTATACATTTAATAAGTATAAGTTCTGAATTCCAATTACTATAGAAAGATAGTAAAATAATTACTTTGTTAGGGCATCAGAATTATCTCCTGGTATAAAATTGGCTTAGCCAATTTCATGTTTTCGGACATGTCATTTAAAATTAAAGTAATGCTAAAATATACTTTGTTAACTGATAGATATAAGAATATATGATATTATATGTGTTATCACTCAGTCCTTCATAGTTGGGATACTTGATCTAGATCTTTCACATCAGTTTTGTATTGCTTTGTTTTGTTTCCATTTCTGATCCTTTACAGTCTTGGTTATTTTAAATATCTAAGTCATTTCTTCTAATTTCCTGCCATATTGGATCTTATATTACTTTGCCCATTCTATTTTATAATACAGTATTTATCTTTTTCATTGCATTTGTCTGTGAAATTTATTTTAATTTTTTTGTCTTTATTGAAAATCTAAGCACTAAAATTCAGGAAGAGCATTTCTATTTTAATTTATTAACAACGTTTTTAACTTTAATATATATAACTTGGGTTCAATTCCTCTCCTGAATAATGAAAATCTGTGAGACATTGACAGAAATAGACATTGTTTATTTAAAATGGAGATATTTAAATCCAGGTCATAGGGCTGTACTATGAAAAGCAAATTAGATAATGTTTGTCAAAGAACTAGCTGGGTTCCTGGCACATGATAAGTCCTCAACTTTTTTAAGAATATTGTTTTTCACAAAAACAATGTAGTTTAGTTAGTGGCAGGAGGCCAATGCCAGGGACCTAATGTTAAGTCTAACTTTCAAAAATGGGAACAATTTCAGGGAGATTTGTTCAGAAGGCAATACAAAGATACAGAAAAAGAAAATACGCTGTCCTCAGTTAATTGCTATCATGTTATTTCATTTCTTTCCATATATTTTCTTGCCTTGACATTACAGACACTGAAGACTTCATCAGGTCAATATAAAAATGAGTGAGAGGGGAGAACAAAATATCTTTAAAAAAACTTTAAAAATAATGCCTCTGTCTACCATACCAACAAGAATGCATTGATATTGTGAACATTTGTGATATATGCATTAATAAATAGAACCATTCCAAGAAAAAGGCCAAGAACAAAGTGGAACAGAGGCATGATTAACAGTCTGAAAATACAGGAACTAAGTACTTGGAGTAATAGATTAGAAAACAAGGGTTGATGGGGTTTTCAGAAATAGTGAGAAACTAAGCAGAACTCAAAGGTAAGCCTCAGACACAGGATTAAAAGCAAAACAAGCAAACAAACAAATGAGAAAATACAAGGCTAAACATAACCAAAGGGTGAGGAATGGATGTGGACAAGACCTTAGCTATAAGAATAAGGTAAAAAATGAAAGTCAAACTTGTAGTAAGACAGATTAGTTGCTAACACTATAAGTCACTGATATAGAGGTCTTTATATTTTCTCTACTTAAAAATAGTTACAGTTTCAAATAATCTCTTCTGAACTTACTTAATGTCATATATAATCACTGGATTTGTTGTCTTTGTTGTCTTTGTTGATATGATCTACTGTTGCGAGGTTTGTTTTTTCCTAATTCATTGCAAATAAAGATTGCTATAATGCATTTTATTTCTGCCTTTTCTATTTAAATAGGCAGTGAGTACATCAATGATGAGAAAAATTCTTAGAGACATTGAGAGAAAGAATACATGTATGTGTGTGTGTGTGTGGGGGGGTGCAAGATAAAGTTGGGTAGAAGAGTTTTAGAAATGACAGGAGGTTGCCTAATTTAACCTCCAACCCAGCGCATCAAATCACACTCTAACACATCTCTGACAGTTCATCTGTCACTTCTCAGTTGAGTACAGTCAGAGAGAGCAAGTTTAGTAGAAGCCCATTTAATTTCCAATTAGTTCTCTTAGAAAACAGCTCTTTGCATTGCATCAAAAATTTTCTTCCCATAGTATTTCAGAACATCTTGGTTCTATCCTTTGGAAATACATAGATTTTTAAAAAATATAACAACTCTTCAAATAGTTGAAGATTGCTCTCAAACTTTTGTCTATATTAAACAATCCCATTCTTTTCAACATATTTCAATGTCATGATATCACAAATCTTTATTATCCTACAAACCAATTAGAATGGTCTTAGAGTTCTTTTAAAAAGGTGACAGTCAAAAGTGAAAACCACTTCTAGATGTGGTCAAATTTGTGAATTGTATTATAAAATTATTTTCTTCTTTATTCTGAGTACTCAGCATAAACAAATCCACACTAAGTTTTTATTTTTCAGCAGCCATCCACACTCATGACTTACATTGATCTTATAATCAATACATCACTTCTGTCACCCAATGCATTACGTTTCCCTATAAACCTTGAGCCACTGACATATGCATTCTTTATAGCACATACCACATTTTATGGTAGTTATTTATTTATGTCTATCTTCTTTACTAGACTGTGAGTTTCTCAAAGGTAGGAACTGTCTTATTCATCTCTGATCTCAGAATTTCATAAATTAATAAATGTTTGTTAAATAAATATAAAGATATGGAAAATTGAGAAGCATGCTTTATATTTTTAATTCAAGACATTCATTATGATACAGCAGAGGTTTGCTTAGAGACCTTCTCTTGCGTTAACATTGATCCTCAAAAATATTCTTTGCATTCGACAAATGAAAGTATATTTAATTATTCTACATTTTCAGCATATAATAAGCTCAAAAACATGAAGATTTTTTGAATTTCTGTTGTGCTATATCTAAAACATCCTCCTCAACTAAGAATATAATAATGCTATGAAAGATAAAAAAGCAAAGATTCAGTCACATGAATTCTGTTGAAAAAGCATATGCCCTTTCCAAGCTTTTTATTTCTACCAGTTGTCACATACCTTCAAGTTAATAAAAAAATCTAGAATTTTGCTAGCTAATAATGATTATTAATCTGTATCTTACTGAATTTACCTTTCTTCTCTCTAATGAAAATTGTATTCCTTTTCTGGGTCTTCTTATTACCCAAGAAGAGCAAACGCTGAAGTTTGGCTGAATATAGTTTACATGAAGGGGAGAAATGCAAAATGAAATAAGATGATTTAGGTTGGGAGTTTTGAATATCAGTAGGAATTTGGTCTTCAGATGTTGTAAGGAGATGTTGTAAGTTTCCATATCCTTTGGTTTCCATCAGCTTTGACATTTTAATCTAAAGATCATTTTGTGAAACACCTTAAACAAAAATAGATGTTCTGTTTCTCTCAGCTATCTTAGCTTTTTTTTCCATTTGCCTCTATAAAAAGGATCTCTCCTGTAGTTCAAACTTCCTCATGATTTGGACATACTCAAGGACCCATTAACTTCCTTAGAAGTGTTCATTAGCATTTTGACCTTCTTCACACTATTTTCAGAGATTCATGATTTTTTTTTTAACTCTAACTGTATGTTGACTCAGCCACTGTCTAATAGGTCAACATTTGTTAATAGCTACAGTAATATGCTTTGTGCTGTGAGAAAACCTGCTTGTCATCATACTGTGCTGATAGCAGGTGAACAACTACATTATTTTAGATGACTGTGCCAAATGCCCTGTGAGAAACTTTCAAACCCATGGAGGTTCAGGTATGTACAAAGTGTATGACAGGCTCAGATGGCCAAAGGAGACCAAATTGGTGTCCAAGACAATAAGACCTCTGAGAGAAAACCAATAATTGAGGAGGGATAAGCCTGAGAAATGGACTAGACTGAGCATTAGAGGGGATGATTATTCACTTAAGTATGCACTTCACACTTCATTAAACCACTTCCTTTTACCCCAACAAAGAGTAGGGAAGAGTAGGAAGAGTAGAGGAAAGAGAGGTGCATTGCTAGACCTTCCAAAATATCTCTTGTGAGGGTTGGGGTTAGCAGTGTGGTCACCAGACAGGGTTAAGAGCAGAGAAGTTTCGTGGTGGCCTTGCAGAAGCCTATAGGTTACATGGCCATGGGATCAATCAGAGGTTCTTTATAAAATTTGGACTCTACATTGCCCACCCCCAAACCACAGACAGACAGACAGACAGACACACACACACACACACATACACACACACATACACACACTATCACCCCACCAGCAATCTGAACTGACCAAGCATAGAGCCCAACAAGTGATAGGGTCTATGGGGTATTCAAGTAATTATTGCAGGTATCTTTGGTGAGGGGAGGGAATAGATAGATAAATTCTGTGAAAAGCTAAAATTTCCTAGTAGTTTAGATAAGTAGTTAGTGGAGACATTACTTGTGATATGGATATTATTACAAAATGTCAAAAATTTGTCCTCAAATGAGAGGCAAAGCCTGTGAAAAAATTGGTTTCACAGCGTCTTTATTTTCTAGGGCTTCAACAACAAGGTACCACCAACAGGGTGGTTTAAAACAAGAGAAATTTATTTATTTTTCATAGTTCTGTAGCCTAAAAGTATGAAAGTTGGAGACAGAGAGCAATAGTTTCTTTGAAATATGTAGGAAAGAAGGTTCCATGTCTTTCTCCTGGCTTTGTCACTTGCCAGTAATCCTTGGCTTTCAATGTTTGCGTCAGTCATTACATGGTATTCTCTAGTCCTGTCTGTCTCCATATTTCCTCTTCTGAAAAGGACAACAGTCATATTGGAATAAGGACTCACCATATTCTAGTATGACCTAATTTTAACTTGTTTAATTTCACCTGAAATGATTCTATTTCCAAATAAGGGCATATTATGAGTTCTGGTGAATAGGACTTCAATGTATCTTTTTGAGGGACATAATTCAATTCATACCATATACCAAATACTATAGTGCTTCCTTCTTAAGACTGAGCTGTGCTGGAAGAGCATATTTGTGATCCTTTCTTGTGAAGCTCTTCATCTTCTTCTTTAACCATTTGAGATAAGTTTTTAAGAAACTCTTATCTCAATTACATGTCCATAGCACAATTGACCTCTCTGCATAAATCTTATTTGAGATTTTACTTATTGTCATGACTACTTATGATTAAGAGCTAAAATGACCTGCTACTTGGGTTCCTGGCCAATATTGACCATCATTTCTCTCCCAGCTGCTCTGATCCAAAGCTGCCAATTCTCCTTCTTGTATCTGTCAACCACCTGCTGTCAGAAGATATGGGAAATATTTATCCTACCAAGGTGCTTTGGAATTTTTTTTTTAAGTGGCATTTAGATGATGCTTTGCTAGAAGATACACTATGCAGCAAAAACAGACCTCTTTATAACTCTAATTAGATATATAACTTTCTTAATTGTAATATAAGCATACTAAGTGTTGAGCAAGTAAGCATCACCTACCAATTCCAAGTGAAAAGCCCTACTGCTTGGAGGATGGCAAGGATCATGTGTATGATGGTTACCAAGAGTTGGAGTATAAACATTTATGCCCACTCCATGGAACCACAGTATTGCAGTCACTAAAGAAGACACAACACACAGAAGAACTGGTTAGAACAATGGTTTACTCACAGGGAGAAGAGATAGAGCAAGTTCAGTTTCAGTAGTGGGTATCTGTCTTCCATGGCTATCATGTACCTCCTAACAGCCAACACAGGTGATGATCTGTGCACACCCCTCTTGTATTGCAGTGGGGAAGGCCCCATTCCTTCCCCACCAGGACCAGTTATACTGTGGGGTTGTCCAGGTCGCACAGGCTTAAGAAATGCAAAGAAGTTTGTTGTGTACCAGAATAACGCAGAATCACCCTATAAGGAAGAAGAATCTAGGTTGAGCATGAGCTCACTGTCTAGTCTCCGATTAAGGGAATGTTCCAGGCCCAAGGCTCTGATTGGGGAAATCCTGGAAAAGGGCACATGATGGCTATTTCACTTACTAATAATATCTGATTCATATGTTTGCCATTAAGAGGGTTTAATGACATCTAATAAGTACACAATTTGTGGGATTTATTGTTACTCCTCTTTGTTCACTTACATTCCTTTTCAAAATTCAACACCTTGCACAGCTGTGACCAAGGAGCAAACTGATCTACTTATTTCAGTTTAAATGACTTATGTTCCAATATGGGGTCGGTGGAAGGAATTAAGCATATTTTTAATCCATTTTGTTCTCTTCTACTCATATTGTTTAAACCAATACTGATCACTGATGCTGAATGTGTACACATATACATATTTACTTAAATAATTTACTAAATATTTTAATAAAAGCATATCTCCTGTTTTAGAACATAGTTTGAGTTTATTGAGCATCTCTTGCCATATAAACAGTAATGCCTGAATATCACTCTAGTTAAGTCATTTCTTTAACATGTATTTATTGACCACCTATTATGTACCAAGCAAAATAGGCATGTTCCTTTCTTTCATGAATTGTGCTATCTAGTAGAGAAGACAGACAGTAATCTTATATATATATATATATATATATATGTATATATATATATATATATAAATTACAAATAGAGATAAATGATAAAAAAGAACAGGTGAGGATGCTAGTAACATAAGTAGAAGCAATTGAATTTGGAATTGGCAAGCCAGAGGGTAAGCAAGAGGGAGATTGGGGTACCTAAATAAGAAGAACAGAGTTGAAAAATGATGGACAGTCTCTTCTTCTTATACCTATACTCAGCCTTATAAAGTAATTCTACTGTGATAAATACAAATCTTCTCTCACAAATTTATTGCTGGACTCTATTTTTTGAAATCCAAATGCATGTGTGTTTTGAATGTATAAACATAAAAGTTAGATTGAAAAAAGGAAGTTTTTAGCCATCCTTAAAATTTGGATACTTCAGAAATATGGTAATACACATGTTGTTTCCTTCTGTGTCTTAGAAATTGAAAGTACTATTTATCCACAGTGCAAGGATTAATTAGCAAATGTTTGTAAAATGTTTTGAATAGCTGATTAGTGTTAACACCATTACTTATAATATAGGCCTGCTAAAATTAACTGGAAATCTTGTGCTTTGTTCCCAACTGAGTTGCTAGAGGATCTGAAAATTTTTCACAGTTTCTATGAACACACTGCACTTGGTTGACAGGTCACCTGTCATTTATAATTAATATCAGAAAAGCAGTAAAACAAAATGACGAGTTTCTACCTGATACAACTTTTCTTCTGTCAGGTCTCTCCTTAAATCTCTTATTGTTCTTTATCTTCATTGGCATGTACTTTCTACATTTTGTTTCATGTCGGGTTGCTTTTTTTTTTTTTTTTCCTAATCTCTTTAGCCATTTGATTCTATTTTCTCGCATTGTGTTTTGGTATCATTGAACAACATTTTCTTAATTAAGAAATAATTAAATTCAGATTTCACTTACCAATACCCACTTCTTATCTCTTCTTGTACTTCACTCAAGAAAACAATCTGTTGGAACAGCTGCATGAACCACAAAATAGACTTTCTATTTAGAGGCTAACCCATTTTAACAGCAATAAAAGTTGCACTACAATTGCCAATACCCAGAAGGACATTTTGCTGTATGGCCTTATCTGTTTAATATCTTTTAGAGCAGGAGGAGATCAGGCCTCATTTCCATATTGCCAGCATTTCTTATATGCTTTAGAAAATCAACGAAGAAAAGAGAGCTGTTTTTGAAATAACAAGGTGAGAATTTAAAATAAAGAATAAGGGAAAGACTCATGAGAAATAAAGTATTTGTTAATGAGATAGCATATATCCAAAGAAAGCAGTGAAAAAATAGAATACTTAAAAACTATTAAAGAATATTCCAATTCCTTTGTACATTTTATGTAATTTTCACTTGTCAGTGGAAATTCTACATTCTTCAAAAGAAATAGCGTTATGAGAAAGAAAAAAAAGCAAGCAATACAAATTCAGTAAAATTCAAGTACCAATCTCCAATGTAAGGAAAAAGGGGATAAATAAGAAAGAAAATATAAAATATAAACACCTAAAAAGAAAATCAGTCACAGACATTACCTTATTAAAAATGAGATTTCGAATTCCTGCGATGCAATGTGGTAGATTGCAGTTTATATTTTAATTTTAGCAAGATCTTGTTTAAGCTGTTTGAAATAGGTAGACTTGGATAAAATGTGTATTCAGTACTCAGAAAGAATGTATGTAGTAAATTATATAAATGGATTGATAGTTTTCAGTAAGGGCAACATGGTTCAGAACACACCAAATTCCTCCTAACATGTGTTTTATTGAGAAGAGTAGGGATTAATGTAAATAATTAAACATTCTCCTTTTTAATGAAGCACTGTCATGTTAATGCAATGGATAAGTCCAATGGCTTATAAAATTCTATGTACAGTTGTTCTTTTAAGAGAAGATTTTGGGAAATTAAAGTTATTATGCAAAATAAAGGCTGTTCAATCCAAGAAAACTTTTATGTCACAGTATTGTTCAGAAAAGGAAGCTACGACTATTCATATGGCATTAAGGTTTATATTTTGGTTTCATTTCACTCTCCATATACCTCTCAATGAAACTATTATAGACCATATTCAATATAACTTAACTATTATGATTTGAAATATATACTCTTGAATGTATCATTCTTTAAACAAATTTAGTTTCTTCCTTTTGAACATAAATATTGTGTATCTCCAAATAGTCTCTAAGTGTTTTAAGTTAGCATCAGCAAAATTTCTTCCTTTTGTTTCACCTCCAATAAAATATTTTGGAACTGATATGTGCCTGGTAAATATTATTGTCAGACTGAAGTTATATACTGATTTTTTTTTAATTGCCACAAATTCTAGGTACAGATTTTATTAAGAGTGTATCAAGTTTTCAGAGGAAGCAGAGACACCTAATAATCCCGCCAATGTCATTCTATAAAACCAATGGGAATATTTCATTTGAAAGAACTGTTAATAATTGTTTGAAGTCATTTAGATATAGCTGCAATCCTTGTTTTAAAGAAATAACAATGATTCTATTTTAGAATGTAGAAAGCCAATTTATTAAAGACTTAGTTAAATATTAAATAATAAATATAGATGGTAAGAATTTAAACAGAACTCTCTTAGTTATTAGCATCATCTGGAGGGCCCAATGTCATTTTTTTAACAATTGACTAAGTTATACCTATCCTAGCAATATCTCAGTAGAGTGCCAAATATGGAAATGACCATCAATCTGAATTCTGTTACAAAACCAATTGAGTGTGTTCAGGGGTTACTCACTACCAAGTGCCATCCGCCCTTTGAGTTATATCTCTCAAGGCATAATTTCTCAAGGCATAATTCTTCTGCCAGGGCTGCAGATGGAAGTCCATTTAATCATAATGTATCTTATAATTATCACAACTGACACTTTGACATTCCATTTTGGCCTGGAAGATTGACCCAGCTGTACAGTATATTATCTTCTCAGCATATTCTCCCTAATTTTTGTGGCATGGTAAAATAACATCTCCAGATTCTTTATTTTATTGTGAGCTTGAAAAATAATATTCTTGAAGTAAAAAGAAGGTACGTGGGTGACAGCAAGTTCATTCCAACCAGTTACCAACTGTTCTTAACTAAATTTTAAATGCTAGTATACTTTTAGTACTAATAAATGGGCACCGATTGAGAAACCTGAAGCCTGAAGTTCCAAACTCTCCTCTCCATCTCCAGGAACAAAAATAACAAACCTGATCATCATCTGAGCAAAGCAAATGAAATGGTTATTACAGATTTTTTTTGAACAAGTGTCCACTGTCTATCATATCACTCATCTGGTGAAGTAATAAAATCATTCGGCCCCATTGGATTATAGAATTAATTAAATTAATCACAATGTCTTTTCACTTGAAAGGGCAACGGTACATTATCCTCTTTCCCCCACATCTCTACAAGATCCTTTTTGAAATTTCCCCAAAAGAGATGCAGCCTTCCATGAGGAATAGCGAAGTGTCTCATTCTTTACCGTATGTGCAAGATAACAAGTTATCCAGCCAGTTTCATACAATGCTGGCAAAGGACATGAGATTCCTAGGTTAGAGAAAAAAAGGCTTTATTACTCATTGCACAGCAAGCAGCATTGGTTCCCCTTGTACCCCAAGTTCCGTTTGTGTGATGGAGAGCAAACCATATGGATGCTATATATGCATCCATAAAATGATAGTCTAGGGAAGTAGATGTGGCTCAAGCAGTTGGGTGCCCACCTACCACATGGGAGGTCAGGTTCGGCTCCCTGTGCCTCCTAAAGAAGAATACCAAGACAGCAAGCTGACGCAACAGGCTGACGCAACAAGATGACTCAATAAGATGATGCAATGAAGAGACACAATAAGGAAACACAATGAGAGACACAACAAGCTGGAAGCAGAGGTGGCTTAAGCATTTGGGCATCCTCTTACACATGGTAGGTCCCAGGTTTAGTCCCCAGTGCCTCCGGGAGCACACAACGAACAAACACAGAGAGCAGACAGCGAGCACAAATAAGGAGGATGGGGGAGGGAAGTAAATAAATAAAATAAATAAAATAAGTCTAAAAATAAAAGTCTAGGACAAAAGTTGTCACAAGATCTATGTCATGGAGCCATGGAGAACTGTCCCCTAGCACCCACCTAAATCAAAAATTGTTATTACTCATTTTTAAAAATGCCCTCATACCATGCAAATATAGTAGAATATTTCCCATCTTTCCTTAAAACAGTTGAAGCTTTTTTTTTTAAATTTTCTTCTCTCCGTCCTCTTTCCATTCCTCCCTCCTACCCTTCCTTCCCTCCTGTGTGTATGTTTTGAGTGATATATATGTATGTATATATATCATAGCTTTGGATATGGGTTAAGTTTGGATATGCTAGAAAGATATGAGAATGAGAATACATATTAAATAGATGATAGATGAATAGATAGATGATATAGATAGACAGGCAGGCACGCAGATAGATAGATAGATAGATAGATAGATAGATAGATAGATAGATAGATAGATAGATGATAGATAGAGGTTATAATGCCATATATGGATATAGATATATCCTGTTTCCACATTTGTTATCAATCCACTGTGTGTTCTTAGAAAAGTTACTAAATTGCTTTACCTGTAATTTGATATTGACCAGATAATATCTTTTATTTCTTCCAACTCTACAAATCTGAGATTTTTATTTTCCTTTTTTTTATGCTGCTAAATGAGATATTTTATAGTAAGGTATACTTTACTATCAATTTTGGTGCAGTTTTAGAAAACTCCTTTGTAGATATGAACAAAACATACAGAATTAATATGTTTAAGCATTAGAAGAATACAAAATAAGATTTCAATGAAGCTTTTCTGTTTCTCTTTCTGACTCCTCTTGGGCTTTTTGTTTTGTTTTGTCATTATCTATTTCTCAAATTGCTCTAATTTTGATTGTTATATTTAATAATTCCCTGATTTGCTCTAGTAAGTGATTATGGCTCTTTACTAAAATTAACCACAAAGAGAAAAACCTGGTTTACTTTTCTTATATTTTTTTACTCCTTAATTTCTCTCTCCTACTTTTTGTTTCTCAATGCTTAAGAATTCTCAATAACCTAAAATGACTTTATGGGGAAATAATTTTAATCCTTTGAAATTAGGAAAAGAAACCAGAAAATATCATGAAGGTAAAGGCAAAGAAAGTTGACTACATAAAATAAGAAGAAAGGGAGTATTTTATTTTATTTGCTAGCACTACGTTAATATATGATGATAGGAAAATCTTTAAATCAAGAAGCTTAAGCTGCAGCTTAAGTTGCTGAACCAAGATGGATTGGGAGAAGGAAACAGTCTTCTCTTACATGTCATGATGTTGTCATATAATTCTGATCTGGCATGGATGGAGGGAATATTAAAAACTGAGTGAAGCATATAGGTGGCATATGCTTTCACAAACCAATGATAGTACTTCTTATGTACCATGTCCTTTAGCCCATAGAGTTCTCTTATATTTGAGATGTTCTTCCTGCTTCTCTTTTTCAAATCCTAACCATCCTACAGAATCTATTTCTTCCATGAAGTCATTTCTTAGAGCACTTAACCTTCACTGATGACCCTTTTACTTAGAAACCCTATCCTTCACTGAGAAGTATTACTTCTTTGGGTATGCTATGCTATTGCATAGTAACACTAGACTAGTTTTACTCTGTACCAAACATGAATACACAACTGTAATTTCTTCTTTCTTCTTAATTTTCTTATACCACCTCTCCAACTACATTATAAACATATTGTGTATGGGGATAACATGTTGATTTTAGCACAATGCTACAACATATTAGCATTAGATTGTAGAATAGTTTCTAATTTGAGTAGTTCTATATTCTATATAATATTTTATTCAATAGGTACTAATTTTCCTAATGTTTAATTAAGGGAGTGATTCCTACCGTTTCCAGTTTGTCTTTTATAAGGGTCCAATAAATCACATAAGAGTTCTTTTTAATATTTCTGCCTTATACCTAGAATGATAAGTTTTATTTCACCTAAAGACCAAATTCACAGTGATATACATGAATTAATTCAGGAGCATCTTCCTCTTTATAGATAACAGGTCTCTTTTCTATCGCAGCATTATGAAAGTGTTGACTGGTGAAATGATATTATTTTTAGTATTAATTTAAATAGAAGTGTTCTTTTAAAAATATATTTCTCTTTCCACTTTATTCCAATTTATTATATTGGAAAATTTCAGCACAAAGCTTTCAAGTAATTTGAATTAAAACTGAACAACTAATTTTGTAAAGCTTGTGCCATTTGTCTAGAAGTTATTCAAAACTTTAACAGGTATGTTTTATGGCAAGCCAGCATTATTACAGTTACTGTAAATTATATAAATTATAAATTTAAAAAAATAGGATGGTTTCACTGTGACCAAGTGAAGAATCTTAAGAATCATTTTTTGAAACATACAATTTTATTGCTTTTATTTTTATAATAAATTTTAAATTAGTCAGTTTATTTTCAGAAACTGATTCAATATTATGAAATGTATTACCATTTTTTAATCAGCTTTCTCAAGAGTGAAGTTTACATGTTAAACATTACTTTTTTATAAATACAAAATCAGTAAGAGTGCATGCTTAAATTTTGTTTGAATTTTTCATTTAGTTTTCTTCCTCACGCAAAGTATACAATATAATAAATGGGAAACAAAGAGCAAAAAGAATGGATCAAAAAGAAAATGAATAAAATTACACTTAAATAACAAACAAACAAACAAAAACTCTGTAAAGCAGACTGTGCCAGGAGGTACTTCTAGTCATTTTTCAGAATATAAATGTAAAACATTAATTTATTTCACTAATATTCAGCAGTGATAAAAACAATAAAAATGGGTCTTATCAAACTAGTACTGATACACTGAAATATTTAATAATAAAATGGCTTCTTTTCAGAATGTTTCCAGTCACATGAGTGCTTTATTGAACTCATGCTGACGTGCTGATGAGTGAAACGTAACCCATTAAACCATCTGCCACAAATTGCTCAGTCTGTTTGGCATGCCTGTCCTAGCATACCAGGTTTTAGTTCCGGTGAAACATTCTAAAAGTGTGAAGTTAAGTTTGAATTTTGAATTTGGAAACAAAGGGACCCTCATTCTATTTTCAGGTCCAGTAAGTACGACCTTTTCAAACAATCCCTACCAATTATTCTATCTAAATAGGGCAGTTGCAGTGTTTTCCATGTGTCCGCAGCTAACATATGTGTGGTCTGTCTCAGCTGCTGCTTGCACTGACAGTAAACAGTTCAAAATCAGTGAACAGCCAGATTCTTCGATGTTGAATAGCTAAGGAGGGAAGGTAATTGTGCTAGCGGACCACTTGACAGAAACTGAAGTAGTAGTAGAGTCCTGTTGACAGACACATCTTTTTTCCCAGTCCCACCTGTTTTGGAGGTAAAACTGGGAAGTTTTCCAAAATATCATTCAAGAAATGAGGTGTTAAAACTATCTCACTAAGCAGGGATCTTTAATTTGAAAAGCTGCCACCAACCTCGTCAAAATTGTCTTCTAACATAAATGGCAATGACATACAAAACACGGACATAAAGTAAAAAGAGATACCATTTAGGTCTAAGTAAATCAAGTAAATATTGTAGTTTCCAAAAAATCTGTTTATGAACATGTATTCATTCAACTACAAGCATTGACTGAGTACTTACTAGGTCCAGGAACTGCAGATGCAGAAATGAATAAGCAAATAAAACATGAAACACAAAATGGAGTTGGGTTTTTTTTCATACATAAAATATTACGCAATGTAAATTCATGCCCTAAGTATCCACATTTAGAGATAATTAGCCTGATTTACAGAGAAGGATGATCTTAATTGTTGGGCGTTACTCCCCTCTGACCTAATGAGAAATTTTAAACATACATTGACATCATGCTATACTATCCCAAGTAACCATGCAGATTTTAAGCATTTTGACAGCTTCTGCTCACACTGTGTGGTTGGGATACAATGTTCCAACTAATGACTGTTGGTTATGTTCTCTGGCTGGTTGTATCTGTTTGGGAACTGGGGAGAGGGCAGACTTTGGATCATATGAGATAAACCAAATTGTGGCCATTTGATTTAGATTTATTATATAAATATCTGCTGTCAATAACTCTTATATACCACTGACATATATACTTTAAAAGTCATTTGGGTTTTGTCAAACACTCTGAAACAGATTTTCTCAAAGCAGAATTAGAATCATCTAGGCGATTAACTAAAAATATGAACATGCAGGCCACACCTGAACTGACTAAATTTACATTTTCAGGTCTGGGTGTTGGGAGCCTACATTTTCAAGAACGCCTTGGGTAATGCATAGGCACTCTGAAGAATGGTATTCAGTAGAAATTTAGAAGAATAACAGAGTCAAATGAGGTTATTTAACCATGTTTTAAATTCCTAATTTCTACTTTGAACCAAGCATACTGCGTTAGCTGCCAGAGAATTTCTCTCCTGTACCAGAACAGAACTTACATAAGATTTCTTCATAAGGTAGAGCTAAATTGATCAGCTGTTTGAGAATAGATAGATGAAAGATTAGACATGGGAAGAAAAGGAGGTGATTAAAATTCAGATTACATATTGCCTGGAGTGGAAAGATACCATTTCTGCAGATTAAAACTGGTGCTGATGGACTGCTCACCGGAGCTCCTGAAGGGCTCCCTGAGAACTTGGGCAAAGCTGCAAGAACTGCTTTTCCTTTTCCAAGTAATTTTAGAGATTCTCTGTAAGGAACATATATGCCTATCATTGAGCTATTGGATTTCCTGTATTAGGATATGAAAAGGGTGCAGTTATTAGCATATTCTGACTGCCTGAATCTAACTGCTAAAGTGAGAATATGCAAATGAACAGCAGGGAGTGGGTTATTTCAGGTGAAGAGCTTTCTTTTTTATATGCAAAGTTCTCTAATTACCAGTTTTATATTCAAACTGAAATGCGTTTCTAAGTATATTTTACTCTAATGGCATCAAAATTAATTTTTCACTCAAGAAGAATCAGCTGTGTGGATTTTGCACAATTTTAAAAGCATTGCTGAGACTGAAGCAAAGACAGAAATCAAAGCCCCTTTCTCTCAGACCACCATCCTGCTCCACAGTCTCATCAATCAGAATACTGGGAAGTCTATAATTTGAGGTAAGAGTATAGACCACCAACAAGCAAGGCTGCGGTGCTTAAAGAAACCAGTTAGGCTCTCCTGCAAAAGCAAACATGAAAGTGCAAGGGAATTAACACCTCATAGCAACCCCTGAGTGAAAGGAGATGGGAGCTTATAGATACATCTGTGCCTGGTGCTCTTAGGGGACTGAACCCCAGTCATCTTCGGCAGTGACCAGTTCCTTATGATATCTTTTTGTTGGTTTTCCCTGACTTCATCCTTCATACCCCTCTCTTTCCTCCATCATTACTTCCTAAAACAAACTATTCTCAAGCATATTCATGCTATTTCCAACCCATAAAACACCTGCATTTTATATCCCTTCCAACTTTATACTTGGTGCCCACATCTTAGAATTTTTCTTTTAATTAATATATTTTTTTCTTTGCCATCTCCCTGGAAACTGATAATAAATGTTATTTTAATATACAGTATTTTATACTGAGATATTGTACATTAAAATTTGATGAACATTGTGTTCAACATACCATGCTGATATAGTATTAAGAATGTACAGACTAATATTAAAGAAATGTGCACACTATTATGATCTGCCATGATTGTTTTTAATATAAGAGATTTAGTTAAAGATAATGTCTTTATTTGAATTTGTTTTTTTAAACTATAACTAATAGGATGGTAGAGAATGTGTATATTCTTTTCTGAAACTCTGTCTTAACACCTCTTATAATATTTAGCATAGAGTAGCTGATGTTAAAGTTTTGGATACAAACTAATGGAAGAAATTGTATGTGTGGGCTGAATATAATAAAGAATTAATTTGAAAAATAAGTTTAATCTTCTTTTAATATATAAGTAATATAATTCTTTGTAGAATAATCTGAAAATGCAAATAATGAAAATTAAAGAAAACCAGACAATCTTGCCATTCAAAGATTGCTACTGTTATAATTTTAGCTTACCCTATTTTTGAAATGTGTGTTACCAAACAAGTGAGCTAGCTGTCCAGTTGCACAAAGCAAATTCTGTGACACCAGGGTACCAGAGAGAGAAATAGCTTTTTTACAAGGCAGCCCAAATAAGGAGGCAAGAGACAAAACTCAAGTCTGTCTCCCTGAGTTGAAAAGGCTTGGGATTTTTAAAGGATTTTAACAAAGGGAGGTGGGAATAGTGACAAAATCCATAGTTGGTCTCTTATGATTGATCATGTACACATTCAAATTAAGTATTCAAGTTGGCCTATTAAGTTTTTGAACTAACTGGAATAGACATTATCTGGCTGTAAAGAAAGGACACATGAAACATCCAGTTACAGCACAGTTATAAATCATTCATCCAATACAAATAACAATGGAAGAAAATAACAAGTAAAGGAATTATGCTACAACATGGTTGTTAGTCATTCAGCTAATATAAATAATAACTATAATAACAATGAAAGGAAATAACAAGTCAGGGAAGTATGCTGGACAGTGGTCCTAGCACCAGCAATAACAGCACAGCTTACAAGGTTTATTTTTAATCTCTGTTGGTGGTTACATATATATATGTTCTAATGTTACAACTAGTAAGGAGAACTGAAGTTAAGGTTGAATGAAGTTACCAGAGAAAGTTTTATTGTTGCAGTTTTAATTAAGATGGAATTTCATGAATAGACTTATTCATTCATTGAACAAATACTTATTGAGGGATTATTATGATCAAGAAATGCTGTACATTTCTGAAAATATTATGGTGATCCATACCAATATATTCTACTAGATTTCAATGGCAATTCTCAAAAGTAGTAAAGGTATTTTGTGAAGAATGCATGCCTTCTTTCCAAACCCAGAAGACTTCCTCTAAGCTTCTATTGCCCTGGGTGCCTCCAGCTTTTACAGCATCCTCATCTGTCACAAGCATTTTGAGCACCCTGGAGCAACTGAGTCATACATATCAAGTGGCAGAGCTGTTTGCACTGCAGCCTGAATCAGTAGGAGACCATAGCCATCACCAAGTCACTTATAGCTTAAAGACTACTAGGCCCCACAGAAAATGGGTTACAGCAGCACACACAAGTATGTTAGACATTGCATCAAAAATCCAAAGAAGCCATTTTAGCAAGGTACCTTGTTTTCAGTGGTGGATGTGTGTGATGTAACAAATTCTCTTTCACTTGGAGGTGAGATATCAACATGTCTCAGAACTCTGGAATTCTAGAAAATAAGTGGCAACCACTTAAATGTAGAGTCTCCTTTATTTCCTGTTCACTACACTCTATCGTCATGATTCTGTCAATATATGTAACAGAGTCAAGTCCTTTGGGAAAGTGAGATGATCATGTTTACTTGAGATTAAATGCTGCATAGAACTGAAAATCTGATGAACTGCCGAGGCAAGATAGGTAAGATACATTGCTAGCTCTCAGGGAAAGCAAATTAGGTGAAAAACACACTTGCTAACTCAGTGGTAATATACAACATGTCAGGAGTTGTGGTGATTTGCTCCAATAAAGAAACCACATTTGGAGTAGTAGAATTGGTTGATTGTATCACCTGATTAAACTTAGCATAATTTATTATCATTCCCCAAGATGAATCTGCTTTCAGGCAAAGGAGGTGAGTAAAACCTGGCATGGCATAGTAAAACTGTCATGATACCTTCATTTCCAAGTTTGTAAAGATGAAAATTAATTCTCAGTTGGTCAAGAGAAGGGTGTTGTCGGTATTCCCTTTTGCCATAGCTATGATGGGTTACTTCATGGCACCAGGGTGCCAATATGAGTATTCTGACAATAAGTGGTTTCTGCTTCCTGGTTAGATGCTGACTGATACTGGTTCCCATGATCAAATAGGCACTAAACAGAAATCTCTATAGCAGCTCTTTTTGATGAATATTGTGGTCTTGCTTCCTACTACGCAGCACATAAACATGACTCTATTTTATAAGTTCTGAGACATAGTTTTTGCCAGTGATAGTACTTTTCAATGGCAAAGTCTCACATCTGCTTTCCTAGACCAAGAAATACAGGCATTATAATATTTATCAGAGATTCTGACACATACTTCAATGAAATCTTTCTTATACCTTAATGAAGCATCATCTGGCTCCCACTGGGTTAATAAGTGGGTTAGCAGATTGCATAATACAAATCCACTCCAACATTGCTGGCTCCCAAAATCTTTTCATTCCTTCATCAATAACATACCAAGAAATTCTAATATATCAACTTTATTTCTCATTTGCCACCAAAGAGTCCATGTTTAATTCTGAGTCCTGGGCCAAGGTTCTTGAACCTTTTATTACTGAGGAAAAAAAGTCAGAACTGCTCAGAGCTGCTTAAGTTCAAACATTAGCTCTAGAATGCCTCGTTAATATACCTATACGAAAAAATTTAGCCTGAATCAGAATTCAGGCTAAATTTATTCCTTCTTTGGTCTTCAGGATCCATTGTTTGGTACATATTTTAATAAAGTCTTACAATTTTGTAAACTCTTTTCCTCCTAGATTTGAGTTGGTAATGGCCTCCTGGGCCATGTAAGCCATTGTCTCATAGCAGTTGGGGTGGGAAGTAAGGAGAAGTGACTTTCTAAGCAGAGTAGCTACATCAAATAATGTCATGACACAGTCTTTACACTGAAAAGAATCAATGTCATAAGCCAGGAGTAAAGGCCCTACTTTTGCTGACAGAGGAGATTCAGTGAAGGGGGTTAGAATTCTCCCTGTGGATGAACACTCTCATATACCCCATTGAAAATCAGAGGGCCCCAATATTTTCCTACGATGCCTTCTTTTTCATGAATGAATTAAAATAGTGTTCAAAATTTTAAAAAATAATATTTGAAATTGAATTTTGACCATCTCAGGTCTTCAATTTTAGTTGAGATTCTTCTACGTTAAGCATAGAAATCTTCTATTCTGTGAGAATTCCTTGGCCCAAGATTTTGGATTTTCAGCTCATCGTTCTCAATTTTTAAAGTATAGGCACAACCTCATGGCCCTTAAATTCCTCATGCTCAGCCTACTGCCCTCAGACCTTTTCTTCAATGGGTACTTCTTCCCATATAAACCAGGGAATACTTTAATTGACTTCTGTACCACTTCATTCCATGGGCTGACAAAAGCTCTATCGTGTAATCATAGCCACCATTTTACTGCCCTTGCAGCCATCCAAGCCTGACATACAATTGTACATCCCCATTTCCTTTAAAGTCTCTCTACTTTGAGTACCAATTTCCATAATTGTAAAAGCTTTTAGATGAAAAAAAGAAAACAAAACCACTCATTTACTACAGTTTACTCAGGGCAACAATGAATTATACTTTTCTAGATACCATATAGAATAACTGGGCAGACCAAAGACCTCCCTAGGAAAATGCCCAACCACAATGCATGGATTTGCTTTAGCAAAAAATGTTACTGATTTCACCTTCTGAAGAAGTGCAACTTTTATAGACAGCAAAACACACACTTATGATTCTCAGTCCTGGGATCCAGTAGTTGTACTGCTGTTACTCCTGAGGATTTAGAAAATATCCTGTCATATCCTATGACAATACATATATCCCTCTCTACTTCCTCATGTTTCTCTCTTCAAAGTGTAATATTGCATGAATGATTCTGATGGTGGAAACTAGAAAAATGGCTGCAATCTAATCATAAAGAAGTCAGGAAGAATGAATTTTAACTTCATTTTAAAAAGAAAGGCCCTACAGAGTAGGCTGAATAATTAAATCCAAAAGATGTCTACATCCTAATCTCTAGAAGCTACGAATATGGTATCTTATAAGGCAAAAGGGACTTTCTAGATGTGAATCAAGGAAAGGGAGAATATACAAGGATCAAAGCAGAGTTCAGACAAAAGAGATGATGGTGTGCTGCTAGCTTTGAGGTTGGAGGCTGGGGCCACCAGTCAAGGAATGCAGTGCACTCTAGAAGCTAGAAAGGGCAGGGAAGTTTATTATCGCCCAGAGCATCCAAAAGGAATGTAACCATGCAGATCTATTTTAGTCTTCTGACCTCAAGAGTATAAGAGAATAAATGTGTGATGCTTTAGGCCACAACATGTGTAATAATTTGGTAGAGTAGCAATAGTAAATTAATGAAATTTATAATATGGGAAACATTTATAATATAGGAAGGGTGTTTTAATAAATTTGGCAACCATAATTAGGACAAATATCCACTAAAATGAGAAAATAATTCAAGTATTTAAACTTGAATTAATACAATGTTCCTTAAAAACATTCTCAAATATTGATTTAGTCAACTATATGGTAAAAAATCCCAATCATGACATATGAAAGAAGGCAGATGCATAAAAAGAGTAAATACTCTATAAATTCATTTATGAATCTATTTATGATTCAATTTATAACCTGTATGAATAGAAAGCAGATTAATAGTTAACTGGGGATGGGGAAGAAAGGGGAGAGGGGTAGTGAAGAAAGTGATTACAAAGAGATTGCAAAGAGAACCTTGTTGGATGTGTTAGAAAAGTTTATTATGATGATTGTGGTGATAGTTTCATGGTTGGCTTCATATAAAAACATCAGATTATATATCTTAAATAGGTATGGATTGGTGAATGTCAATAAGCTGACAACAGTTAAAAAAACATTCTGAATACTATATTGAAAATGCTTTATAAGAAGGTCAGAAAATAAATTGTAAGTGGATCAGCTAGAGGAGTATTATTGTGATTGAGATGAACATGGTGACTTTGATAAAGTTGATGATGGTAAAAGCATAAAGTATGCATATGTTCAAGATATAATGATGAATGGCCAACATGACTTGCTAATATTTTAGACATACAAGAGAGGGAAATAGAAGAATCAAAAGAAACTTCCAAGTTTCCAGTTTGAGCCCCAGATAGAGAATTCTAGATGAGAAACATTTTGGCAGGTTAGATGCAGTCAAGTATTGTTATTTGGCCATGGTAAATTTGAGATGCCTATGCAATGTCTAAGTGGAGATATCAAGTATGCAGTATGACCAGAAGTCTGGAGCTTGGAGAAGTGGCAAGACTGAAATTAAACATCTGAAAGTCAATGGTATATAGACAAATAGACAATAACTAAATTTATAAGAATAAATATAATACATAAGCAGACTTGTAAGGAAAGATATCTCTGGAACGAAAATACATAGATAAAGACTCAACTTTAGAAGATCAGAAACTAAGCCAAAACTATTGAATTATAAGAGCCTTAACTACAAAGTAATGAGAGAAATAAGAGGGGCAGGACAAAGCCAAGATATGCCAAGAATAATCATTTCGTCAAACGTTTATTCAATAAATATCTATTCAAGGCAATAGTCATCCATGGATGCACGAGACAGCTATAGCTCATATTTTCATGGAAGTTATATTATAGTAATAAATTACAGTAATTATTATAAGGTACAGAAAAGGTACATATTAAAAATCAAAAGTAAGATGTAATACATAGTTTGATCTCTAACAATTGACTATATAAATTAGTATCCACCACATATCCAAATATATAAAACAGAAGTGCATTTATGTAAGTCCCTCCAGCAGAATCCCTCTCAAATATATTAGAAATATTTTTCCAATACATTAAAAATATTAACAATACAAAACACTAAGATAAGAAAAAATTGACTGCTTGTATCTAATCATTTGAGTTCTGAGTTTATTCTGAGTCTGAAAACTGAAAAAAAAAAGTGTGTATCCAAATAAAAACATCATACGAATAAACAGAACTCATTACTCTGACTATGTATGATCTAAAATTTTGACTAAGCTTTTATTTTCTCTTCAACTAAGTTTTTGGTTGTTATTTTAAGGGAAAGTCAAGTTTTAAAACAGAACACACGTATACACAAGTAAAACAATAAATCATAATCTTAATGGCACATACATTAAATGAAGATTTGACAAAATCATTGTTTTCAAATTAAATTTACATGAAGAAAAATATAGTGATTTTATCTAGAGTTGAATTTAAATATTCCTAAAATTTGCATTATTAAATTTTTATTATTTTACCACAAAAATTAAAATAATATATCCATTCAAAGATGAAGATATTACTATAATTCTTGGACTTTATTGTAATAATGCTTTTCACTGTAGGGTCTATAGTAAAGTACCTTCTGTTGGGCTGCAAAATAATGCAAAAAGTCCTTTCATAGATTCTTCTAACAAGTAAATAATACACAATTATATGCATTTCTCTTTTATACATAACTAAGGACTATTTGCTATTAGCCTATTAAATGAGTTAGTATGTGATTCTAAAAGTTGTTATTCATACACTAAAATTAGTGTGTTACTAGAGTTTCCTGAGGCCTCTAAATGAGTATTCTTCCAAGAATTCTGGTTGTCACTTGAAAAAGCATTTCCTGTGCATGGGTATCACAGCAAGTCAGAAGAAGGACAAGGGATATATGAATTATTTTAAGTTGCCCATGATTCTCTAATTTTGCTACATTTATATAAATTATATATTTGGAGATAATACTGTGAGTTCTTGCTTTTGATCCTTTTCTGTTATTTTTTTTATTTGCTCCATTTTAATACTTTGACAGTTCTGTGGATATACTCCAATACGTGAGGTCTTCACTGTCCTTGTTTTTTCCCCCTAACTTTTATGCAGGGCACACTGTGTTTGCATTTCTTTTGTCTTCTCTAAGCAGACAATGATCAAAAACTTCTCTTAAGTAAAACCACTAGATGCAAGACAATGTCATTTCCCTGCCAACTATAAACTCTTATATTTCCCATACAAAAACATGACACCTCCTAATGTCTATAATAGAATATGAAGTGATACAGAGCATCCCGTTAGGTTGCTGCTATCACTAAACTCAAAGTTAAGAGCTTTTTGAAATGTGAAACAGATGGCATCACTCCCTCATTGCCTTGCTCATAGCCCTCCAGTGGCTTCCCTCCACATTTAGAATAATGTGCAAAACCCCTGCCAGTTGTTTACAAGATCCTACATGGCATGGAACTAAGCAAGCTCTCTGACCCACCTTACAGCTCACCCTTCTCTGGCCGTTTTATCTTGGCTCCAGCCATACTACACCTGTAATTTTCCATAAACATACAAACATCTTTCCTGTTCAAGGTTGTTGCCCTTGCTATTACCTCTTCCATGAAATCTCTTCTCTTGTAAAACTATATGGCTTATCTACAACCTCTTGGTTGCTCAAATGGCCCCCCATCCAAAACATTTTTCTTGAATACCGTCTTAAAGAATGCCTCAACCACCATATTCTACCCATTTTCTACATTTATTTTCTTCATAACACTTTTCACTACCTGATGTTAAATTAAATACTGATTTATGCTTTTTTATTTTCTTTCTCCCTAAAATGTAAGCCCTTGAGGACATAGCCTTTCCTGCTTAGTTCAACACTGAATCCACAATACATAGCGTCTGGCACAAAAGAGGCATTCCTGAAATCTCTGTTGAATGAAGAACTCCCCCAATGGTAGCACTGGGCACATTGCATGTTTTTAAGAAATACTTATAAACTATTGAAGGCATTAAATGTGACCGCCCCTATCTATGTCTGGACTGCATTCACTGGGACTTTCCTCTATCATCCGTGCTTTCTTTGAAAGAATAATAGAATCTTCCTGTTAAAATCATCTTATCCAACCTACACTTAAATACCTGTACCAGGTCAAAGTGTATTATTGGATGCAAATGTGCTTAATGAGCAATAATAATGAGAAAAAAGTTATCCACTCACAACCAACACTCCTTAAAAGAAATTATTCTATTTATTGTTTCAAATTTATTTCATTTCTGGTTCATTTTATTCTGCCCTGTCTTTCCTGAAGGTCATACTGGTCTCTTTATAAAATATTCTCAATGCCTGATATCGATACTTCTAAAAGTGAAGCTCCATTTTAATATCAGCTCATGTGAATATCAAATGAGTGTGCATAAGCTTCTCCCACAGCAGAGTTTTGACATTAAGAAAATTAAAATATGCCCTAATCATAGAATGTTTTAACTGTTGTCTGACATTTTAAAGGATTTTCTCATGAATTTCAGAATAGATTATACTCCTGCCTGGCTTCTGGAGTATAAAAAAATAATCTTCTAAGTGATTTAAATTTTCTCTCTATTTTATAAAAGAAAAAGTGTGGGAGGAGGAGAGACAGAGAAAGAGAGAGAGAATGAGAGATTTGCTTAATAAAAAATAATTCTGTACAACAAAAAGCTTTGTCCATTTGTCTTTTTGTCTCATAGGAATCCAAGAAACATTTTTCTATTAAAAATCACATATAGTTTGTTATCACAATTAACTTAAAAATGTTGTAAGAATACGATAGATTTACTTTAATAGAAATATGCTTAGTTCCTTGCAAAGGCTCCCAGGGAAAGAAATTACCTCATTTTATTTATACTTCTGTATGAAGGCAGGCCTTTAATCATCCTTGGTGCATGTTGGGCTAGGGGGCGCTTCATATTTTCAACATTCTCTCTCAGCAGTGCTAAACCAGCTGAGGCTATATTATGGCTATGTTAATGCAAGTTTTACATGTCTGAATAATGTTTTCTATTTAAAAATGCTAAGCTTTATCCTTTCAACATACATTTCTCATGAAACCAAGTGATCCCTAGATTTCTCAATCTTATTTCCTTAAAATAAATTTATGCCTTATGTTTGATCTTTGGTGCCAGAATGTCCTTTGGATAGTTTTTAGAGTAATCACTCTCCACTGTTGATCTAAACCACTTACAGTTCCAGTCTGCCCCTTGGTCACTCTCTCATACAGTGCCTTTTTACACATAACATGATATTCCTCTGGTTGTCAAAAAATATTTATTGAACACTAACTATATGCTAGACAATGTTTTAAGTATTTGGCATGCAGGAGCAATTAAAGCAAGCAAAATCCCTACTTTCATATAGCTGAGAAAATTAAGAGTTGGAGACAATATACAAAAAAAACAATAAACATCATAAATGAGTAAATCATATGATATGCTAGAAGAAATAGAGTATGGTATGAGAGGACAGGAGCACTAGGTAGGGGAATTTTGTAACTTAAATCAGGGTGGTCAAGTTGGGTCTCATTGAAAAGGTGGAATTTAAGTACAGATTGATGTAAATGAGGAAGAACTCATGTGAGGAAAAAGCAGATGGAGCCTCAAATCCTAACATCCTAGGTAAAGGTCTGCCTGGCATATCTGAGGCAGAGCAAAAAGACGGGTCTGGAAGAGCTATGTGAGCAAGGAGATGAAATCAGTGAGGTAAGCGTGGGGGTGGGACGGGTCAGAGAGGGCCTTGTAAAAACTTTGGCTTTAGTGAGATTGGAAGCTGTGGGGAGATTTTGAGAGACATGAGTCTAAAAGTATCACTCAGGCTGTTATCTTGAGAATCAGTTTAGGAGGAAAAGCGGAAGAAGGAGAACCAGTTAGGAGGCTATTGCGATAAAGCAGGCAAAAGATATTGGTGACGTGATAGAATTTTAGTAGTATTTCTCTCTGCGATTTCTTTTATACCTATAGCCTATTTTAGCTTCACTAATTCCTACTTATCTTTTTCTTTTTTAATATATATATTTTAAAGATACTTTGATTACACAGATGTTACACAAAAAATATAGGGATTACCATATGCCTCGTTCCCCACACCTCCCACACACTCCCACATAAACAGCATCCTTCATTAGTGTGGCACATTCATTGCAATTGATAAACGCACCCTGGGGCATTGCCACTGAGCAGGGACCATAGTTCACATTGTAGTTTACACTCTCTCCTACACAATTTCACAGGTTGAAGATATATAATGGCCTGTATCTGTTGTTTCATTGTCACTCAGGATGATTCCCAAGTCCCGAAAAAGCCCCAGTATTACACCTGTTTTCCCTCTCCCTGCCCCCAGAGCCTCCAGTGGACATGGCCTCCACATCAATCTTATAATTTCTTCCATTGCTAGAGTCACAATAAGTCTATAGCCGAATACCAGTAAGTCCACTCTAGTCCATAGTTCATTCTACAATCCTGAGGATTCTGGGATGGTGATGTCCACTCCACCTGTAATTCAGAGGGGGTTTTGATCCCATACAGACAATGGATGGGACTCTCTTGCTTGCAGTTGTAGGCTCTCTCGTTTCCTTGGTATGGAGGTTGTCAATTCTCACCTCTTTGTTAGTTGTCCTGGGTTAGTCCAATGAACTGGAGAATAGTTATTGCAACTCCACTGAGGCTCAGGGCCCTGCTGGCACATGGACAGCCCAAAGATTCCCATTTCTTGAACGTACACCTACAAACTCCAGCACCAAGTATAGGTTTAAATAGAAGGACAGATGAGCCATGTGTAGGGCAGCTACTTATCTTTAAGATTCTGCTCCCTTTCACCTACTTTGTGAAATATTTTTCTGTAAAGAATGCACACACATTCACACACACATCTAGTCCGTTTACTCATCTTATGTGTTTTCAGAGCATTGTGTGTTTATTTTTGTCAGAATGTAATTTACCTTAATCTATTATTTATTTCCCTTCACTAGGCTATAGTCTCCTTGAAGTCAGGGACTTTGTCTTGCATATCTATATTTCCATCACCTCAAACAATTACTGAATATAAAATACTAAATTAATTTTTGAATTATGCATTAAATATCCTAATAAGAGCCCATATAATGTCAAAATAAATCCTTGATAACTGTCTAATAAAGTATTTATTTTGTCTTCAAGGATCTACACAGGCTTGAATAGATCATGGGTTTATTTTCTTGAACCAAGTGAATCAACAAAATATTTTGATTGTTTTCGTCTATAAAATATTTTTTCCTACAGAGTGTCTCTTCTTTTAACAATCATACCTCCAAGTTACCTGTTATTGCCTTTTAACAGTATTTCCAAAAGAGTGGCACTTGCCAGAAAGTTTACATCATACTCTAGTATTTCAACTTTATTTCTTGTGAAGACTATGAATACCAATAAATTTATGGGATATAATTTAATAATGTAAATTATATAATATAAATATTGAAAAGACTTCAATAATATGAAAAATAGATTTTGCTTTAAAAAGAATACATTTCACATAATTTAATTTATTTGATTAAAGTGAATATATGTATACATGTACATATAATATTGTATATGGTGAGAGTAGGAGATAAATGTGTAAACATACACATATATTATTTCAGTGTAAACATATATATCTGTGTATATGGATAAATTTATCTCATCTTTAATGATTCTTCAGTTTATAAAGGATTTCTACAAAAAGTTGCCAAATTTGTTAAAATATGTTTTATTAATCTAATAGTTTCTAGCATGTTCCTTTTTTTTTTTAAATCTCTTTTGGGACACGAGTTAAATTTTTCTAAAATAAATGGATATCATCAGGATTTTTTTGGAGTATTTCTATAAATAATAAAGGCCCAAATTCCAAATGACTACAAGCTAATTTTTCAAATTACACTTGTAATATTTTCTTTTGCATATAGAAATGCATAGTTCTGTACATAGATGATATTTGCTCATGAATGTAAGATTCTTCTCATGTATACAACCTAGCTATTTAAGCTCTCTGTGCTTTAATTTGTCAACTAGGAATAACTTGAACTTATTTCCAGCTATATTTTTTGTTCATATGAGTACATTTAGTTTATTAGTATACCAAGGGAGAAAATTCTTGTAAAGCACTGAAAACGGTGTCTGACATAAAGTAAGAGCTCAGTAAATATAAGCTGCCAATTTTAGCTGCTAAATTTTCATTTCTCATAGTAATTTCTAGGCTGACTTCTGATATTTGAAATAAAAGATACACTTAGCTCTAAGTATTAATTAAAATTTAAATATTATATATAATGCTTACATAAACAACTAACAGCTATGCCAACTTTACCATTCATCTGAAACAACAGAAATTATAGAACTGAACCTAAAACGTTGTGGTTGTTTTCATTGGATATTTTATTTGATATTGCCAATGAATAATTGCCTTAAGAATAACTGCAGTAAGAATTGTCATTCTTAGAATATATCAAACTTTTAAAATAGCAAGAATTATTTTCTCCAATTAGTACAATAATGCTGTATTATTTACTGAGGAAAATATTGTCAAAATATGTATCTTACATGCTGGAAAATTTCTGTTAGATGAAAGTCCTTTTAAAATGCTTATGGGGGGACGGATGTGGCTCAAAAGGTTGGG
>JAQZBX010006756.1:7631-52431 GCA_029593785.1 Cabassous unicinctus | reverse complement strand
ATTGAACTTCTTCCACAGGCCAAGAGCTGTGCTTGGTGTTGAGGATTCCTGCCTTAATTTCAAGGATGCCATCTGATCGGCTTATTATCAGAGAAGCTCTGGAATGTGTGTGTTGGGACAGAGGTGTAGGTTTGCTGTCTAGGATATCTTTTCCTATAGACAACTCTTGTCCAAATATCTTTCCTACCCAAACTGATTTATAGATTCAATGCAATACCAATCAAAATTCTAACAGTCTACTTTACAGAATTAGAAAAGGCAGTTACCAAATTCATTTGGAAGGGAAAGTGCACCCAAATAGCCAAAAGCATTCTAAAAAAGAAGGACATGGGAGGAATTTCACTGCCTGACCTTGAAACATATTACAAAGCTACAGTGGTCAAAACAGCATGGTACTGGCATAAAGATAGACACATCAATCAGTGGAATAGAATTGAGAAACCAGAAATAAACCCTCACCTATAAAGTCAACTGGTTTTTAACAAACCTACCAAGTCCATATTAACAGGACAAAAGAGTCTCTTCAACAAATGGTGCTGGGAGAATGGATAACTATAACCAAAAGAATGAAAGAGGACCCCTATCTCTCTCTCTTATGCAAGAATCAACTTAAAATGGATCAAAGACCTAAATATAAAAGCCAGGACCATAAAACTACTAGAAGAAAATATAGGGAAACATCTTCAAGACCTTGTAGTAGGTGGTGGTTTCTTGGTCCTTACACACAAAGCATGCACAAAAAAGAAAAAATAGATAAATGGGACTGCCTCAAAATTAAACACTTTTGCACCTCACAAGACTTTGTCAAGAGGGTGGAAAGGCAGCTGACACAATGGGAGAAAATATTTGGAAATCACATGTCCAATAAGGGTTTAATATCCAGGATATATAAAGAGATGCTACAACTCGACAATAAAAAGAAAAATGACCCAGTTAAAAAATGGGCAAAAGACTTGAATAGACATTTGTCCAAAGAAGAAATACAAATGGCAAAAAACAAAACAAAACATGAAAAAATGCTTAAGATCACTAGTGATTAGGGAAATGCAAATCAAAACTACAATGAGATATCATTTCATACCTATCAGAATGGCCGCTATTACAACGACAGAAAACTGCAAGTGTTGGGGAGGATTTGGAGAGACAAGAACACTTATTCACTGTTGGTGGGAATGCAGAATGGTACAGCCACTCTAGAGGACTGTTTGGCAGTCCCTAAAGAAGTTGACTATAGACTTGCCAAGTGTCCCTGCAATACCTACTGGGTGGTACCCAGAAGAACTAAAAGCAGTGACACAAATAGACATCTGCACACCTATGTTCATAGCAGCGTTATTCATGATTGCTAAAAGTTTGAAACAACCCAGGTGTCCATCAACAGATGAATGGATAAGCAAACTGTGGTGTATTCACACGATGGAATATTATGCAGCTATAAGAAGAAATGAAATTGTAAAGCATATGACAACATGGATGAACCTGGAGGACATTATGTTGTTTGAAGCAAGCAAAAGACAAAAGGACAAAAACTGTATGATTGCGTTACTATGAACCAAATATTTTGTGTAACATATTGTATGATTTTTAAAAAATTTTATATGTATCCAATACATTTAATTGAGAAATGTATGTTTTTATTCAACTGTATTTTCTTTTTCTTTTTTAATTATTGTTTACATTTTCAATTATTAAATGTACAAAATAAAGTTTAAAAAAACACACATTTTCAGATGGTCCCCTTTCTACCCTCCAAGTCTATTCTGCCTATAAAACAAAATATGCTGACATAAGGATTATAATATTTTTGGTTTGTTTATAAATTAAAAAGTAGCACATGTCCATCATAGAAGAAAATATTCAAACACACCAGAAGTATATAAAGTAAAAATCAAAAGTTCCCCCTCTCTTAATGTATTATCCCCAGGCACACCCATCAGATGTGACCACAGTTAAGAGTTTTCTAAGTAAAATTGAAGAATTCTCTGTGCACGTATGCCTATGTCCACATAGTATACATATATATTTACACATATGTATGGACATGCAAATTTTGAGGAAATATTTTTTTTCTCTTCTTGTTTAAAACATTTTATAGGTACCAGGGATTGAACCTAGGACCTTGTACATGGGAAGCAGGTGCTCAACGACTGAGCTACATCCACTCCCCAGAGGAAATATTTTAAAAGTTAACACACGATTATGAAGAAAATTCAACTAATACAAAAGAGTATGTAAAATGCAGTATTCTATATTTACATACAATATTTGAGGGGGTATTTTAAATAAAATAATACATGATTAGGGAGAAAATTCAAATAATATAGAAGCATGTAAAATGCAAAGTTAAATTCTTTCTAACCCACATTCCCATTCCCCAAGATTAATAACAACTGTCAGTAGTTCTTTTAGTGTGTATATATCCTTTGTGAAATTTTCTATGAATACACAGGAATATATATGCCTATTTTTAATATAAGTAGGATCAATCTTTTGCACAGTTATGAAATATGCTTTTAAATGTTCTCTATTCTGAAATCTCATATATACATAAATACAAACAACCAATTGAACAGTCCTGCAGTCACCACCCAGATTAAAAAAATAAAATATTGCCAGCCCCCTGGAAGCCCTCCTTGTGACCTTCTCCTAATCATTACTCCTCTCCCTTCTCAAAGGTTTCTATTATCCTGACTTTTAGAGTAATCAATTCCCTTTTTTCTTTTTAATTTTACCATGGTGCCTAAGCTATCATTAAACACCATAATTTTGCCTGTTTTTAGATTTTAAATAGATGGAATCATACCATATGTATCTTTTGTGCCTGACTTCTTTTATTAGCAATATTTATTTTTAGCTTAATACATCTTAGGCATTCTTTTCGTTTCTTAGGCTACTCAAGCCAATACCATGAAATGGGTTGACTTAAACAATGGGAATTTATTAGCTTACAATTTTGAGTCTGGGAAAATGTCCAAATTAAGCATCATCAAGGTGATACTTTCTCCCCAAATCCATGATGCTCTGGAGCTGGCTGTTGATGACCTTTGGTCCTTAACTTGTCACTTGGCAAGGCACGTGGTGGTGTCTCCTGGTCTCTTTCTTCTCTTCTGGATTCCGTTTCACCTTCTTGCTTCCTGTGGCTTTCTTTGTCTTTGTCTGAATTTCATTTTCTTATAAAGGACTCCAATAATAGGATTAAGACCCATTCTGAAAAAGATGGGTCACACCTTAACTGGAAGAAGCCTCATCAAAAGATCTACCTATAATGGGTTTACACCCCCAGGAATGGATAAAATTTAAGAACATGTTTTTTTCTGGGGTACATAAAGCTCCAAACCACCACAGATGTACTAGCCCAATATAGAATTAACTCATCCTTTAAATTTCATGGTATAGAATTGAAATTTTCTCCAATGAACAACTAAATTATGTTCACTTCTTTTGGTCATTATAAATAATGCTTGTAAAGAACATCTTGGACATTCATCTTCATAAGTCAATTTTTAAAAACTTATATGTGTTAAGCAAACGCACATATATGCATATGTATTTATATATCATTTTACAAATATTGGTATGTATTGTGAAAATTTTGATTTTTACCCACAATAAAAAAAATAAAATAAATAAAAATAAAAATAAACTTATATGTGTTACAAGTGCAAAATGAGGGGCATATTAATTATTTCAAAGTTCCTAGACAAGTTTCACTTCCAATTCAACAAAATTTAATCAAAGCCCTAATCTTGATTTAATCAAGTAAAGGTAAAACCGTTGAATTTAATACAACCAAAGGGTATCATGCCCAGAGTAACAGATCAGTTTGCAAACATAATCAATATCTTTTTTGGAATTCATAAATAATATTAAACTGCTACAACTATTCTTTCACAATTGAGTGGGCTTGGCAAGTCGTCTCAAAAATCAATTGGCCATAGATGTGAGGGTCTATTTCTGATCTCTCAATTCAATTCTATTGGTCTATATATCTATCCTTGTGCCAGTACCATGCTGTTTTGACCACTGTAGCTTTGCAGTAAGCTTTAAAGTCAGGAAGTGTGAGTCCTTCAACTTCATTCTTCTTAATCGAGATGGCTTTGGCTATGTGGTGTGCCTTACCCTTCCAAATAAATTTGATAATTGGATTTTCCATTTTTGCAAAGTAGGCTGTTGAAATTTTGATTGGGATTGCACTGAATCTGCAAATTATTTTAGGTAGAATTGACATCTTAACAATATTTAGTCTTCCAATCCATGAGCATGAAATGTCCTTCCATTTATTTGGATCTTCTTTGATTTCTTTTATAAAAGTTTTGTAGTTTTCCATGGATAAGTCCTTTACATCCTTGGTTAGATTTATTCCTAGGTATTTATTCTTTTAGTTGCTATTATAAATGGAATTTTTTTTCTTGATTTCCTCCTCACATTGCTCATCACTAGTGTATAGAAATGATACTGATTTTTGCATGTTGATCTTGTATGCCACCACTTTGCTGGATTCATTTATTAGTTCCAGTATCTTTGTTGTGGATTTTTCAGGATCTTCTGTATGTAGAATCATGTCACCTGCAAATAGTGAAAGTTTTACTTCTTACTTTCCAATTTGGTTGCCTTTTATTTCTTTTTCTTGTCTAACTGCTCTGGCTAGAACTTCTAGTACAATGCTGAATAACCATGGTGATAGTGGGCATCCTTGTCTTGTTCCTGATCTTAGAGGGAAAGTTTTCAGTCTTTCACCATTGAGAATGATGTTAGCTATGGATTTTTCATAGATGCACTTTATCATGTTGAGGAAGTTTCCCTCTATTCCTATTTTTCTAAGTGTTTTTATCAAGAAAGGGTGCTGGATTTTGTCAAATGCCTTTTCTGTGTCACTTAGATGATCATGTTGTTTTTTCCCTTCATTTTGTTAATATAGTGTATTACATTAATTGATTTTCTTATGTTGAACCACCCTTGCAATGTGTTGTTGGATTCAATTTGCTAGTATTTTGTTGAGGAAATTTGCATCTATGCTCATAAAAGAAATTGTCTGTAATTTTCTTTTCTTGTAGTATCTTTATCTGGTATTAGTATGATGTCGGCTTCATACAATGAGTTAGGTAGTGTTCCCTCCTGTTCAAATTTTGGAAGAGTTTGAGCAAGATTGGTATTAAATTTTCTTGAAATCATTGGTAAAATTCACCTGTGAAGCCATCTGGTCCTGAGCTTTCTTGGGGAGGGGTGGAGGTTTTTATGACTGATTCACTCTCTACTTGTAATTGTTCTGTTAAGGTCTATTTTTTCTAGAGTCATTGTTAGGTTGTTCATGTCTTTCTAGGAATTTGTCAATTTCATCTAGGTTGTCTAATTTGTTGGCATACAGTTGTTCATAGTATCCTCTTATGATCCTTTTTATATCTGTGGGGTGAGTAATAATGTTTCCCCTCTCATTTCTGATTGTGTGTCTTCTTTTTTTCAAAGCACTCTTTTATGTGCATTATATGTACCAAATCTTTAAATCCTCACAACAACCCTATGAATGAGGCCTGAAATCATCTCCAATTTATAGATAAGGAAACTAGGACAAAGAATATTAAATACTTTGGCCAAGGTCACACTGGTGATGCATTTAACACCTAAGCTATATTACCAGAATAGAAAGGGAGACAGGCATAGTCCCAGGAGACATTGATAATCATTAGTCATATTTACAAAGTTCTGATATATTTTGCCTTTTAACAGGGTAAAAAGTTACTTAGGTTACAAGTCTTTTATTTTTAGTGGCATTACAAAGTAGGATTATTACCAGATGTATTAGTCAGCCAAAGGGATGCTGATGCAAAATACCAGAAATCGGTTGGTTTTCATAAAGGGTATTTATTTGGGGTAGAAGCTTACATCTACCAGGCCACAAAGCATAAGTTACTTCCCTCACCAAAGTTTGTTGCCATGTGTTGGAGCAAGATGGTTGCCGACATCTGCCAGGGTTCAGGCTTCCTGGGATCCTCTCTTCCCAGGGCTTGCCTCTCTCCTGGTTCAGGCTTGCTTCACTCCACAAGGCCAGCTGTAGACTATCAAGCAAATAGCTTGTCTCTTTTCCTGGAGCCTTCTCTCCTTCCTCACGACCAAGCTCCTCTGTGCTTACTTCCCCAGGCTCCAGCATTAAAAACTCAGCATTAGAACTCCAACATCAAAACTCTAACTCTTTGCCATGTCTTTATCTTTGATTCCCTACCCACCAAGGGGCAGGGCTCAACACCTACTGACGTGGCCCAATCAAAGCCCTAATCATAACTTAATCATGCCCAGATGAACAGACCAGTTTACAAGCATAATCCAATATCTATTTTTGGAATTCACAACTGTATCAAACTGCCAAACTGCTACACCAGACAAAGGGGTTATACAAAATGTGTAAAGTTTGGAGGCTCCGAACTCCAAATGTGTAAAGATTGATCATTGCTCCAATCTTCATCTCACCTCACTGCTTTAGTGCACCTAGAACTACTATACTCATGGTTTGCTGTGTTCTAGAGATGATTCCCACTATGAAATGAACAGGAATTGTTTGGAATACTATATGAATTATTGAGAATTCCCAATAAATTTTATGTATATTTGGTGGAGGAGGTGAATTAAAAAAGGTAGCATGAGGGAGTTACTCTGTGGTGATAGAACAGCAGTATCTTGTATCTTGAATGTGGTGGTGATTATACAAATCTACACATTGGATAAAATTGCACAGAACTATACACACAAACAATGCAAGTAAAAACTGGTAAAAATGAAATAAAGTTTGCAGTTTAGTCAACAGTATTGTACCAATGTTGATTTCCTGGTTTTGATATTGTATTACAGTTGTGTTATATACTGTATTATATTACATGTAAGATGTCATCTTAGGGATGATGGGTACATGGGAGTCTACATATTACTTTTGCAACTTCCTGTGAGTCTTTTATTTCAAACTGAAATTTTAAAAAAGGAGGTTAGTGGGGGTTGGGGTGATTCCTAAATCAGCTTTGGCATCAACTGGGAACTTTTTAGAAATGCAGGATATAGATCCCACTCTAGACCTACTAAATTAGAAACTGAATTTTCATAAGACCACCACCAGATAATTTATATGCACATTAAAGATTAGAAGCACTGCTATACAATGAATAAGAGTGATATTTAAGTCTCTCCTTCTGTCAAAACAGTTTCTTCCTTTCAGTGGCAGAAAGGTTATTCCAGAGGCCCAGAGCCTGTTTCATGGGTATGCAATCTGTGTAGGTGCTCAAAGCCTGCCCTCCACTCCCACTGCCTTGAAATTCTTAATCTTATCTTTGAATCTGTATTTTTTCAAGTGAAGTGCCACGGGACAATGAAGCAAATACTGGAGGCTTGGAGCCTCAGCTCACCACTAGCCCACCTCCTGCCACTTCCCAGCCCTACCCTGGAAGGTAGGGAGCTTCCTATTCCCCCGCATTCTGGCACCCTGGGTCTGCTCCCTGTCCTTGCTGCTGACTCCTCGCCCCAAAAGGGATCTGGGCACGGGCAAAAGGGTTCACTGGCGACTTGGTAGGAGAAAGCCTCTCATATACCTCTGATCCAGGTAGCTAGCACTTGTCAGCATGGAGGTTATACTCTTGGGGGTCTCCTGTATATTATGACATGACTTCCCTGTCTCCTGCCAGGGCATGCGTCAGTCCAGTGGCTGGCTGGAGGGGGAAGCCAGCAACTGGTGCCGAAGCACAGGGTAGAGCCCTGTGAGAATCTGCATTTTAGGGCAAGCATACCCATGTGGAAAGAAGCGCAACTTAGATAGCAAATAAAAATAACATGACAGGTTGAGAGAAAGGCGGTGAAAGAAAGGAAAGAGCTTTTACATTTTAGTACCTTTAACAACATTTTTCTGCTTTTTTTGGCAAAGAGACCCACATTTTCATTTTTCATCGGGCCTCACAAATTATGTAGCCAGTTCTACAGAGGCAGTTGGAAATCAAAAGATGAATTTCCATTATGTGCATGGCAGGTGCATGGGCTCAATGGTGAACTCTAATGGGTACCAAAAGTGGCCTTAATTACAAGATGGCTTCAAAAGTCCTTCAGCAATGTAAGGTTTGTCTGTCCATCCCTCTCTAAAGGAGACTTTTAACCATGGGAAATGTAAACCAGCACCAAGAATTGTAAGCATACATTTCCCAATTCTTTGTGTTTATACCTACTAGTACCCAAGTGCACTTACCTATACTCTACATTTTAAAAATGAAGATATAATTGGCAGAAATTTTCTTCCACTTTTAAAAAGCATTTTTGAGATTCTACATTTTCTCCATCAATCATTTTAAATCCTTGCATTTTTCAAGTCTTCCCCCATAAATAATTTATTAATGAATGAAAAAAAATCATGATATTTAGAAATAACATGCCTTGTTTCTCCATCCTGGCCAGTGAAAATTTTCCTTTTAGTTAGATCCTTTATCTTAAACTGGTAATATTATTATTTAACATATCTCATGTATAACTGAGAAGAAAGCAAAAGCTTAGAAGTTATTTTGTCTTGCCAGGCTCTCTCACTGAGTTTGTTTAATGGGATAAACGCAAATTTTCAGCTGTAGAATGATCCCTACTTTAATCTCATGAACATATATAATTGTGCCTGGGAGGAGTACATATATAAAGTTTTTTGTAATGGTTGTTTTAAGGGTGTGGGATTGCAAGTGAGTTTGGTTTTCTTCTTTCAACTTCTCTGCATTTTCCCAGTTTGTCTGAAGTGAATATTATAGGGGAGACATTGGCAATATTACATTATAGAGTCCTAATGCTTCTGATGTCCATTATTCTTTAATACAATTATTTAGATTTTTCTCAGAAACGTACTTTGATCTTTTGGATCCTGCTACAAGTTCACTGACAGGAGTAATGAAGATGTGAGCTTTCCACATTTGCAGTGTATTAATTCATTCAATAGCCCAATTAAGTCACCACCTGAAAACCCAATTCATTACAGCTCATCAGAATCCAAACACCCAATTAATTTACTCTTCTGGTCTACATGAACATACATATCCTAATATTGTTAACTGAATCATGAAGAAAGGCTCAACAGTTGCTTTGTTTTGTTTGTTTTTTATTTTATTTGGCAGATTTATTTGTTTGTTTGTTTATTTTAGGAGGTACTGGGGATTGAACCCGAGACTTCATACGTACAAAGCAGGTGCTCAACCACTGAGCTATACCCACTCAACCACTGAGCTACACCCACTCCACTTAGTTCTTTTAACCAGTGTTTTCCATATGATGTTGTAGGACAGTAAGTTAAGGCAGCTGGCAGCTCAAAAAATGCTTTGTTATATTTTCAGCTGAAAAACAAAAACCAGAAAAAAATCTCAACTTAGAATCTTGGAGAATCTACCATAATAAAACATATCCAGTATGAATTAATAAACAATTGTGCCTGTTAATTTGTAATGCTTTCAGCAGCTTTCATATAATTTGTCTTCCCACAGTATTTTCTAGACAGAACTTGGACTATAAAATGGAAGGGCAGAAAGTATAAGCATGTAAGCCACTACTATTTAGGCTGTAATTTTGAGAATCATCTGGTCCAGTGGTTCTCAATCCTAGGTGTACATTAGAATTACCTAGAGGGAAGCAGATGTGGCTCAAGCAGTTAAGCTCCTGTTTCTCACATGGGAGGTCCCGGGTTCAATCTCCAACGCCTTCTTAAAACAAAACAAAAACAAACAACAAGCAAAGAGACAAAAGAACCAACTCAGGGTAGCTGATGGGGCTCAGTTTCCCACATAGGAGGTTCTGGGTCCAATCCCTGGCCCAGGTACCTAGAAAAAAAAAAAAAGAATTACCTAAAAAGTTATATAAATATACAGATGCCTGATACCCACCCAAATCAATTTAAGCAGAATAACGGGATGGAGTTTGGAAATAATCTCTGTTTTACGACTAGTCATTGTTCTGAATACTTTTACATATTTTAAAGCATTTAATACTACACCCCCTGTTATAGGTGTTATTATCACCTCCATTTTACTTGTGAAGAACTGAAGCTTAGTGAGGTAGATTGACTTGGCCCAGTCAGACAATGAGGCAAGTGGCAGATGCAGGATCATGCCCAGGCTCTATTATAACCCATTGTGGCAGTTTGAGATTATTTATAAATTCCAAAAAGAAAGATTATGTTTGTAAACTAGTCTGTTCCTCTGGGCGGGATACTCCTTGATTGTATTAGATTCAGCTGAGATGCCTTTGATTAAATTATGTTAAGATTAGGGCTTTGATTCCACCACATCATTAGGGTAACTCAGTTTGAGTTCCCGCTCTCTTGGTGGGCTATATAAATGGACAGTCACTCAAGGAGAACACAGAAGTAGATACACGGTAAAGACGCATGGGAATAGAGACAGCTCCATAAATACAGCAGAGGCCCTGGTAAGAGAGACGAGCCATTCCCCTGATAGTTACAGTTGACCTTGTGAAGAGAACAGAGCAGCTGAACCTGGAAAGAAATGAGCCCCAGGAAGAGAGACTAGCCCTATGACAGCATACAGCTGAGATCAGAAGAAGCTGGACCCACAAAGCCTTCAGAGGAAAAAGGAAGGCTGAACCCTCACAAACATCACCTGCCATCTTGCTTCAACACGTGGCAACAGATTTTGGTGAGGAAGTACCTCTTATGGTACCTTGAGTTGGACTCTTTAGGGCCTTGTAACTGTAAGCTTCTACCCCCAATAAATACCCTTTATAAATGCCAATAGATCTCTGGTACTTTGCATCAGCACCCCTTTGGCTGACTAATACACCCATGTTATGCTGCACATTTTTACAACCCCTCAAATCATCTTTCCAGAGCCTAGAGTACTGCCATACAATTCTTGGTACTGCAGATTTCTACTAAACAAGATATAACCAGAAATGAATAAAAGCTGAAAATGCAAACTGATATTAGGGGGAGCAATAGGCACCAGTGCAAACAAGATAGCTGAGAGAAATCTTGTAAAAGACACCCTGAGGGATGCAGATGTGGCTCAAGTGGTTGGGCTCCCATTTACCGTATGGGAGGCCCCAGGTTCGATTCCCGGGACCTCCTGGTGAAGGCAAGCAGGCCCACGCGGCACGGCGAGCTGGTGCAGCAAGATGACACAACAAAAGGAGACAAGCAGACACAGAAAAACACACCACAAATGGACATAGCGAGCAAATGCAGCAAGGGGGGGATAAAGAAATAAATAAAATAAATCTTAAAAAAAAAATAATAATAAGACACCCTGAAACGATTTAAATTAAGATAGCACAGAAGCCAGTCTGATTGGTGGTAATCAAGAGTGTTCTGCTGAAGCAAGGCCTCCTACAGGCCACAAATCCAAAAGACTCTGTCAGAGGATATAAACTGGAGTCCCATACATTAAATCCATCCCTCTCACAGATTTGTCTCATGTGGCCCACATAGTACTTCAGAATGTTTTCAATTGTCAACATAAAACATACACATATGTGTGCATATGTATGTGTCTATATGTGTGCATCTCTATATATAAAATGTGTCTATATATGTATATGTGTGTATATGCATATAAAATCATATAAAAATCCAAATTCCTACAGTCTCTTGAAAAATGGGAAAACCTTTCAGATAGCGCTCCCATTTTCCACAGTCCCCATGTTTTTTTGCATGACAGTCATAGATGATAGAACTATCTTTGTGGAGGGAACAATGGAAGTATTTGAATCAAGGATTTGAAACAAGGCTCTGTTTCCAGCTCTTGAAGGCTCTGTTACTAGGAGCCTAGGTACTTTACTTAAATGCTCTAAGCCTCACCTTCCCTCTCTGTTAAAGCAGGGGGTAGGTAGAGGTGTTGAATGAGGTTAAGTGAAATAATTATAGAAAGCATATAGCACAGTTTGGTGCACATAAGTCCTCAAAATATGGCAGCTATTATTAGTGATCTCTACTAATCTAGACATATAAATAAATATTAGTCACTTTCAGTAGTATCATTCTCAAAGATGATAGTTATCATAATCATCATTATGCTACTATTCACTGAGTGCCATTTTACAGAAAAGAAAAATAAGGAACAAAGAGGTTAAGTAACTTGTCCAGGGCCATATAACTAGTGACAGGGTGGGGATCCAACTTGATCAAATTCACAAATATTTATTCAGTCCAATTATGTAAAATAAAGCCTTTCCGCAAGAAGCTGAATTTATTAACATAATCTTGTGGTGATTAAAAAAATGCATATAAGTAAGATAGAACCTTCTCCCTCAAGAAGTTGACAATGTAATACGAGAGATAAAATAGAAGCAAGATGAAGTTCAAAATTTAGGTCAGAGATGGGATTGGATGATCCTTAAAGTATCTTCCAACTCTGATTCTATGAAACTCTTTGCCTTGTCAAGGTTTTATCTTGGAAAGTAGAAAATTTTGATAAGCCAGGTACATACATAAGGCAAAAACCATAAGCACAATGGTTCCAAGGAGGGAAAAATAACCACTGTCTTAGGGTTCTAATTCTGCAAGCTGCAGTATTTTGTCTGAATATAAATACCAGTTAACAAATCTGATTCCCTTTGTTGCAGAAAGAACCTATTTACCTCATCTTCAATTGTGCAGTAGTTCTGAGTCAAGAAATTAGAAATGTTTCATCTTACCTAAGTATCAACAAATGGAGGGGGAAACCCTGTGCAAAATATATTTAAGCTGTTTATGTGAACTGATGGAAACGATGCAATGCTAGGTCTACAGAATAACTACTGGAAATCTGGATTTTGATAGCTTGTGCTTAATGCGATGTTCAAATTACTTTTAAAAGTAGGTCATAAGTGCCTGCCTGAATTAGAGGAGGAGGATTCTCTGGGGACTCTTGCTGTGTTTTCAGACATCTCCTTTGGAGCACAGTGCACCTTGTCCCCAGAAAGGGAAGGGCCTCTGAAAATTAGAAACAACAATTTCTATCTCTAACATGACCAGGATGGGTGGAGCCACAGGATTGGACTCTACCTGGCTATTGTCAGGGGACCAATTACTATATTCACAGCTAACTTAATGGGATCCTGAGTAACATTATTAAGGGCACAGTAGGCAATAAATATTATAAAAGAACCTTGTGAAATTCCCTAGGTATTTATGCCTGGTCTACCTCCCTTATCTAACACCATCTATGGATGCAAAGATGACCTGGAAATGGAAATTGTGTAACTAATAACTTCTAATTGAAAGAAATCCAACTTAAGTCTACGTATTCTGCTTATTGTATTATCTTAGTTCACACTGAGGGATTCTAGTTAAACTCTTTGGAACTTTGAAGCTCCATCACATTAGGCTTCATAACACCTATCTGTGCTTAATGAAACAATATTTTTAAAAATTCACTTGAAGGAGACTAAATTTTGTTAGGAGAATTCTGCAACCTTTTGAGAGATGACTCAAGATGCCAGGTTGTTAAAATGCAGATTCTTGGACCACTCCACAGACCTACTAAATTCAAATCTCTAGAGGCTGGGGCCTAGGGACCTAAATTTTAACAAGCTCCCCAGGTGGTGACTTATGTACACTAAAGTCTGAGATCTTTTGCCCTAGGGTATCACCAATTCAAAGCTAAAAATCAGTTATTACCAAATATAAAATGTTGAACTTCTAGCACAACATTAATTGGCTACAGGAAACCAGCACTTCTTAATATTTGAAAAACTCCAGTCACAATTTGACTTTTTCATATTTAGGGGTGCGATTCTGCATCTAACAAAGATTTCTATAGTGATGCTGTAGAAATCTGGTCCATCCTGAGGTTGCTGGTAATAGGTCTCCACCTCTCTCACCATGCACACTGCTGGTACCTAAATTTAATCACTGTCATTCTTCATTGTCATGCTCTCTCACTCTTCTCTAAAGTAAGGATGATGTTGACTTGGAGTGAATCATAGAAACCAGTTCACCTTTCCCTTATCAATATTTTAAAATTTATATTTATTTTATTATTCTTTTCAGTGAATTTACTGACTGATTGATAAACAGCTTGCCCCTATGACTGCAGACTGCTTCCATCCCTAATAAATATTCTGTTTTTAACCAATATTAATAAGCCTATCAGAGCTAACAATATAACAAAAACAAAAACAGGATGAAACTGGCTTCAGCAGTCCAAGAGAAAGGCTGTGTCCTCAAGGTCTGTAAAACTATCCCCTCAGGGAGTCAAGAAAAAATTCACCAAATCCAAACTAACAAGTCCTATCCTGGGAAGGAAATTTTTTTGTGTTTTAGAAAATACCAGAAACCAGAAAGCTTGTAAAATTATTAAAGAATTGACAGTGCAAGAACCTTTTTCACAGAAGTTTCCATGCTTTTTTTTTTTCCAGGAAGAAATATCAGCTGGTACAAATACTTGATGAAAACATTTATCTACTGAGCTCAGACAGAAACGGAATTGAAATGTACCTGTTAAAAAATAAATTTCAATTGCTTAAGCACTAGAAATCAAACCACTTTCATAAAGAAAATTCTCCCAATCAGACACCATTCAGCCTTTTTCTATTAGCGTCACTTCACAAAAGGCAGAAATCTTAGAATGGGATGAATCATAACAGCTGGTTTCTACCAATTGCCACTCCACGAGACAGGAAGCTAGTTATCAATGAGTGGCAAGGTGTCACCACTGTCCAAGCAGCTCAGACAGAACAGTGGGACCTGTGAAAAGAGATGGCTCCCAGGGAAGCTTGTCAAGGGAATTTCTGCAGATGGTACTTTGGTGGATGGATTCTTTTTTGCAAATTTTTGCATTTTGAACTTCATGCACATAAAGCCAAATTAAATGCCATAGTCCACAGGAATATTATTTTGAAGTAGAGTCTTTTTCTATCCAGGAAAGGGAAATAAGTATGGGCCTATTCTGAGTTCATAATCAAAATATAAATGAATGAAGATTGAAGATACTAAAAATTGTTGAGAAATAGTCCATTTGCTTCAATGAAAAGATTGATAAGGAAATTGACTAAAGTGCTACAGAGAACTTGCTTCTTCCTAGCAGAGATGTCCAACAGTTAATTCTACTATAAAGCTACAATAATTGTGATAGTATGGTATTGGTGAAAGGATAGAAACATAGATCAATGAAAGAGAATAGAGAGTCTAGAAATAGACCCACACAAATATGGTCAATTGATTTTTGACATAGGTACAAAGGCAATTCAATGGAGAAAAGAGTCATTTAAACAAATAGTGCTAGAACAACTGGATATCCAAAAGTAAAAAAAAAAAAAAATGAACCTAGACATATACCTTACATCTTATACAAAAATTAACTCAAAATGAATCACAGACTTAATTAAATGTAAAACTATAAAACATTCAGAGAAAAACATATGGGAAAATCTTTGTGACCTTGAGCTAGGCAAAGATTTCTTAGATATGACACCAAAAGCACCATACATAAAAGAAAAATTGATAAACTGTACTTGACCAAAATTAAAAACATTTGTTCTGCAAAAGACAATTTAAGAAAATGAAATAAAAAGGCACAGACTAGGAGAAAATGTTTGTGAATCACATATTTGACAAAAAAAAATTGTATCCAGTAACAAATTCTCAAACCTCAATAAGAAAACAAACAACCCAGTTTAAAAAAATGGACAGAAGAGCTGGGCAGACATTTCAACAAAGATATACAGATGGCGTATAAGCACATGAAAAGATACTCTACATCATTATCATTAAGAAAATGCAAATTAAACCACAATGAGATTGACTATATGCCCTTTAGAATGGCTAAAATTAAAAACAAACAAAAAACCTTACAATATCAAATGCTGGCAAGGATGCAGAGAAACTCGAACTCTCAAATGCAAAATGGAAAAGCCACTGTGGAAAACAGTTTGGCAGTTTATTATAAAGTTAAATATATACTTATTAGACCCCATAATTCCACTTCTCAGTATTTGCCCAAGAGAATTGAAAACTTACATTCACACCAAAACTATTTGTGAATGTTTATAGCAGCTATAACTATAATCACAGAAAACTGGACATGATGCAAATGTCCTTCATCTGGTGACTGGATAAACTGTGGAACACTCATACAATGGAATTTTATTCAGCAATAAAAAGGAACAAATTACAGATACACACAACAACATGGATGAATCTCAAGTGCATTATGCTAAGTGAAAGAAGCCAAACCCAAAAGGCTACATGCTATATATTTCCATTTACATGATATTTTGGAAAAGGCAAAATGATAGGGATGGAGAACAGATCCATGTTTGCCAGGGGTTAAGGGTATTGGGGCAGAAGGGTTGAATACAAAGAGGCAGAACAAGGGGATCTTCACGGGTGATAGAACTGTTCTGTTTGTCAAATATATAGAACCAAACACCAAAAAGAGTAAATTTTACCTTATATAAATTAAAAAATAAATCTTAAAAAGTTTATTGAGTTAACACTTGAATATATTACGGTAAACTTTGTTGGAATATCATCACTACAAACCGAAAAAAAAAAAATCCTTCAAATTTTCTACTTTTAAAGTAAATCTCCAAGGCCATGTTTCTTTTTGGCAATTATTTTAAAATAACATTTAATCGATCTGTTTAAACCTATATACTTAGAGAGAGCAAGTTAAAAATAGGTTAATTCTAAAACCACAAGATAGAAACACTTTTGAAAAAGATTCAGGAACCTAAAAATGAGGACAGACTTCTTCCTCCCAGCAGAATACAAGATTTTTCAACATTTTGACGAAGTTTAATCTTGATGCTTGACTTTCCATACCATTGAAGTTTAAAACAATCTTCTGACTCCAGTATCAGTATTTTCACCAGGGATCACAGAGTCATAATAGATCATTAATAGTCTGGACTGTTGTTTTTAAGAAATGTGGCTATCTCTGTTAGAGGCCAATCTGTTTCTGCAGGTAATCAAGTCTCACATTATACTTTGTATATATTTTGTGTGGGTTCAGTTGCAAAATATTGGAGAGAAATATCACAATCTAAAAACTTGGAATCACCCAGAAGCATTTTACACATAACAGAAGAAATTTATTCAAGGCAAGGACTAGAGGGGCAGAATCAGAAACAAAAATTTCTTATTCTCAGTTAATGGCCCTGCTTCCAAGACCAGATTATGGATGATCAAACACACATTTCTGTTAATTAGTCATCAGTAAAATAATATGCTATAGTAATTTGAAGATGGCATTATCACTCTCAGTATCAGGCAAGGATACCAACCATTGGAGATTCCATAATAGTCCCTTGATTGAACTGAAATTTTGATCCACTTAGGATGGAAATATTCAATGCACACCCAGCAAACTTTATTCGGTAAGAATGTGGTTATTACCAATAACAATGATCTTTAACTAAATGCTTTTTACAAATTATCACTTCAGGTTCACACTGTCCCTTTATTGCTACTGTTACTACCCTATTTCAAACTCCCCAACAAAACACAGCCTCCTCTGATCACTGGCCTCCCTGATTGCTCTCTCCCCAATGATCTCTGTATGTTCCTGTACTTTCCAATTCAAAGAGCCTTCAGTCACTGCCTACAACAGTGACTGGCTACCAGCTTACTTCAAAGACACACCCAAAGGATGAGCTATGCAAGGTCAACACATCTCCGTGAGTGCCTACGGACAATGCCTAAGAAGAAGTAATTAATTCCACCCCTTTTTCGCCTACTCAAAAAACATGTTTGAATGCAAGTGAATGACAGTGATGTTACTGTTGGAAAAATCGTGAAAACATACACACAGGGACACACACACACACACACACACACACACACACACACCCCTCAGGCATAAGATACCCCAATCAGTAATAGTGGCCCACCATAGCCTGGATTCTAAATGGGAAGGGGGTGTAAAGCCCTAAGGGTAGAGGTGGCATCAGGGAATACTCTGGTTCTTTCCTTTCTCCTACGCTTTCCTTATTACCTCCCTCAGAAAATTTGTCCAATTCTATAACTCCTACTATTATTCCAATGGAATGGACTCCGGGGCCTAAGATCCACATTTCCAAATAACTGCCAAACATTTTCACTCATATATTTCACCAATACCTCAAGCCTAAACCATCTCCTCCTGATTACCTTACTTCTTTTAATATCAATCCTATATCTTATAAAGTAAATTTGAAGCTAGTAGCTATTTTTGGTTCCTCATGCTCACTCACCTCTCATACCCAAATAAAGCTGTCAAATCAGTCAACCTACCTTCACAGAGCCTGTCATTCACTCCTCCTCTTCTCCATTCCTATTATCGATACCCTAGCACAGGACCTCATTACCTTTTGCCTAATTCAGCTCCATTTTTCCAGTATCCCCCCATTCCAATCTATTACTCATACTGCTATCACCTGGATAGTCCTGACATATGAGTTAGACATTACTACTTCTGGGTCACAAGTCTTCAGTGGCTCCCTATTGTTCACGGATAAATTCCATACACCTTAACTGGTATTTGAAAGCTTTCTTCACAATCTGTCCCCACCCTATCTTTCTGGCTCCATCTGTCACAACTTCCTTCATGTGCTTCAGATGACAGTTAAACCAGAGTACTGATTTGTGATAGCAAACCCCTATACACAGGATCCCCAATCCTCAAATGTCTGAATACCCCAATTATCACAGCTATAAAACCTTTGACAATCCAATGCTAATTCTTCCATGAAGCTTTTCCCAACACCCTGAGCCGAAAATATTCTAGCAATCCAGAACAACTATATCACTTAGTTGGTGCCCCCGTGCTGCTTCACATGCCTTTTCTTCATATTTTATATACCCTAGCAGACTAGGCTGCCTTCTTTCTAACTCTGTATATATTCTAATGGATAAGGGTCATTTGGTTCTTACTTTTCCAAAATCCAAAACAACAACAGCAATATCTCGCAAAATAGTAGGCTATAAGAGACATACCAGAAAGAGCAAGAATGATAAATATGATACTTAAATAAATGGCTTATTGAAAACAATGCAATTATAATTCTTTAAGTCAAAGCACAAAAGTCTGGTGTGTTCATGTGTGCAATATATTTGTTTTCTATTTTCTATAATAATATGTCTGGAAACCATGTCATAAAATAAGTAGTATTTTCTCCATGGGAACAGTGATATTATTGGGAATTGTGCTTTTGACCAAAGGCTCATTATCAAATAAATCATGGATATGAACAACATGCAATAAAAGCAAAGATATAAGAACCATAAATCTTTATAATAATTTATAATTATAAAATTATAATCTGAGCCTTTTCAAATGGACACATATGCATTATGCACATTAGTTATATACCAAGGATTCCAATTTATCACAAATTATATATACCACAGATAAAAATAGAATTAGCTTTCATAAATCACTAAAGTCAATATACTAACTATAGTAAACCAAAAATGAATCGATCATTTTATTTGCCTTCTTTAATATTTAGAAAGATACTTGATGTGAGTATGGAGGGGGTGATTCAATTTAAGTCTTGCTTGCAAAACCAACAACAAAATCAATCCCCACTCTGCCCAAGGAAGTAGAATCAACTATTTTATTAATTTCAGTGTGACAACCTGAAACATTCAGCATAATTCCTCAGGTCTTAGTGCCATGTTCAAAAGTAGGAGTACTAGCTTTGGAAAAGGAAATCTTAGATTCTGGCCAGGCTCTGTCACTTACACAGCTCTCTGGGCCTCAGTTTCCTCAAACAACGGCTACTTAACAGAGTTATTAAGAAGATTCAGAGCAATAATTTGGCTTAATTGCTTTTAAACTGCAAAACCCCATCAGGAGTAAGCTATTATTAATTATCAGTAGCACTCTTGATGTTAATGGCATTTGGCCCACTATTCGCATGTTTAAAAGGAAAAAACTGGTCAGGCATTTTTCACCCTCTGTTCTTCCAAAATCCTCAATTAATTCTGAAACACTTTTTAATACAAAATAGCATGGAAAGAGTAAGAGTTGTGAGCCACTTTTTATTACCCTTCTCTTTATTTGACACCTTTCAGGGCTCTTTGCACTATGCTGAAAAGCCATTAAAACAATTATCATGTGGGAGAAAGGGACACTATAGGGAAAGAGTCACTATACTGTGCAATTCTTGCGTGTGGTTACTGTGATCATTAAGTATTATTACACTGTGAAGTAGTAATGGGTAGACTTTCACAAGGCCATTCCTGATACTGAGAGTGGGGAAAAGGGTTTTAGGAGAAAGAATCCCAAAAATAGGAACATAAATTTTCTAAAAGTATGTGGGGTTCAGCCAACACAGTTCAGACAATCAGCTGTGTTCAGGACATTTCCCTCTATCAGGAAAGGAGAGGATTTTCTTGGTGTGCTAGAGAATTGAAACTGAGTCTTTTGGGCATACAACTTCCTACAGACCACTCGTCAAGTGAGGAAAGGCAAGGTACAGAGAGAGAAGGAAGTCCTTTAGAAAGTGTTAGTGAAGGCTAGATATGGTTTTGTTTTCTTTTGATAAATCAGAAAGAATGAGAAATAGTCCTACCCACTTAGCTTCTACTAAGCCCCACCAAGAGTCAAGAAGGGATTTGTTTGTTTGTTTGTTTTTAAGATTTATTTATTTATTTATTTATTCCCCCCTTGCGGCTTGTGTTCGCTGTGTCCATCCGCTGTGTGTTTCTTCTGTGTCTGCTTATCTCCCCCTTGCTGTGAGGTCCTGCTGCATCAGCCCACCGCGCCGCACGGGTGGCCTGGCCTCACAAGGAGGCCCCGGGAAGCGAACCCGGGGCCTCCAATATGGTAAACGGGAGCTCTATCAATTGAGCCACACCCGCTTCCCTCAAGAAGGGATTTGAACAGGGATGGGGAGTGGGGGGAGGGGGATGCTTTCTTTACTCCCAAATCATAGATTTTGAAAAGAACTGGTCTGTACTAGAGGAAAGAAGGAACCCTGGAGACTAAGACAGTTTAGAGGAGGAAGTCCAGAACTGGGACAACTTCTCCCAAAACTGGGAAGGGACAGAGACTGCCAATTCCAGTAAAATATTATACTGCCTAAATCCCATGGCCTTTCAACTCTCCAGGAAAGTGACAGGACCCTGGAGAAGACATGCCTAGGGAGGCTGAGCCATGTGCCCCAAGGCTTCCAGTCCAGCTGGAATCTATCCCCTTCAAGAAATCATTGGACTTGGACCATCATCACATATGTTTTGGTACCAAGTACTGGTTAGGGAGGGCCTCCCTTCCCATAATCCCTACCACTGCCACCCTCAATTTCACATCCAAATAAATACACAATCTAAATAAGAACAGTATGCTTTTTATGTAAACCCAGCTTCAAGTCAGGTACCCTAGCTCTTTCCATCCAGATTGCACCATACTCCAAACCCTTCCTAATGAGAAATTCTTGAACCTTTAATGGGTTATATCAGCAGTGATGGATGTAGAGAAGAAAGCCCTCCTCATATATTCTGGGATCTCTGTATGACCTGTGGATTTAATATTTTACCAAATAATGGGATTGGGGGCTCAGGACCAGATTTAACAACAACAATTAAAAAAACAATGCAGGGGCGGATGTGGCTCAAATGGTTGGGCGTCCGTCTGCCATATGAAGAGACCTGGGTTCGATCCCCGGGACCTCCCAGTAAAATAAAATAAATAAATAAATAAATATATATAGAGATAGATAGATAGATAGATATAGAAGGCGCATGGGCTGCCAGGTTGTGTGTGCCGGTGAGCCACCAGGCCCCGGGAGCCATGCAGCAAGATGATGACGTAACAGGAGAGAGATGCAGGGGAGAGTGAAGACGAGATGCTCCGAAAGCTCCAAAAACCAGGAACCGAGGTGGCACAGGTGGCAGAACACCTCTCTCCTACATTGGAGTCTTCAGGATCGAATTCTGGTGAAGACTGGAGGAGAAGGATGAGAAGAGATGGCAGGAAACAGACAGAGAGAATTGCCCAGCGAATGGACACAAAACAGCAAATGGGGAAGGGGGGGGCGTTTAAAATGGATAAAATAAATAAATAAATTAAAAACAAACAAGCAATGCAGTGTGACATTTCTTACACTCAAGTGGAGTGGAGTAAAAAACAATCACATTTGCTACAATAATAATTTTTCAGTTTAAAGCCTAAGTTTAGGGGAAAAAGTTATGTTCTTCTGGTAGGCATTTCATTATTCTCTATGAACAGTTAATAAAATTCTTTTCAAAACCTCCAGCTACTACTTCAGATATGTCCAAAGAAAGGAGATTTTTGTATACAGCTGGGCCAATGTCTCAAAAAGAAAGCATAGTAATGCTGAGGTTCAAACTCAATAAGGGGATAAGAGGCATCAAGGAAAACCAAGGAGAAAGATTACACTTACCCCTTTCAACCTGGATATTCTCCAACCAGAGGGCTTCTCTGCTATAACTCCAAAGGTTCTGTGTTCTCTTTGTATAACAGAAGCCTCTCCCATGTATTAAGACATTAGTAGGAAATTTTGTATAGGTGGCTTTAAGAAATAACTCACAAAACTGCTAAGACAGAATGGTCTTCCTCTGCATTGACAATCACTAAAGCAGAGGCTGAAAACTAGAAATCTGTGGGCTAAGTCTGGCCTAAAGACTTTTCTAATGTCCACAAAATATTTATTTAAAAATATATTTAGGTAGCAAGAAATAAAAATCAGGAAAATCTGGGGTTTTCTAGCTTTCCCTTAAAAATTAGAAAATCTGGCAACACTGGGCCCCTGCATGTTCACCTGGCAACCATCAGCCGGACCAAAAAACCACTAACTCCTTTAAATAAGCACCCACCCCCAGTTTGCCACAGTCCAGTGCTTTTATTCCCTGTTGCATTGTATCTGGCTGCTTCACTCATTTTGGGTGCCCAATGGTCCCTGAAAACATCTAAATTGTTGACCTCAGCACTAAAGAAGCAAGAAATGGTCATTAAATATGCAGCAACCAGGACTGAGGAGTGCCTAGGTATCTGAAGGCAAAACAAAGGCTTTGATGTTACATTCCTCTGCCTGCACCAGACAATGGACATTAGAGAAGTAGGCTTTGAATCAGATTACTTCTTTTTTGCCTTTTCCCTATACTGGGCTATCATATGAGGTAGATTTCTTCTCAGTTATTAAATCCAAACATCAGCTACTCAGTGTATATAGAGACTGGAAGGACATTTAAAGACCTGACTCAGACTCTTGTAGTGATAGGTTAGGTAGGTTGCTTTTAAATTAACTGACTCTCACCACCTCATTCATAAAATGAATGGGTTCAGCTAGAATGATCATTAAAATCATTGTTAGCTGGCTCTCCCCATCTATAGCACCTCCACGTATGTAGAATCTATTCATCCCTCAAGGGATGTTCAAGTTCCACTGCTTCCACAAAACCTCCTGGCTTCTCCTTTCTTTGAATTTCTGAGCTTTTCACCACCACCTCCACTCCACCTCCAAGTTAGAATTTATTAATTCTCTAATTGATTTGCTTTGAGTGTGTTATTTCATCCACTCCGTTTAAATAGAAAATTCCTTTAAGAGACTATACAGTTTATTTTTTAAATTCCCCACATCATCTTACACTTTGTTGGCTTCCGATAATTATGTTAATTAAACAGATAAAATGGAGAAAATATCTATACAATAGTGACTTTCTCAAAGACTAACTTTCATTGGCCCCCTCAAAATTAATTACCCTCATCAGCATCACAATTGGCCATGTGATTCAGGCAGGCATAATTTGTTCTATACCTGTGAGATATCAATGAAGAGACACACTGCTAGATTACCATGTTATTTTGTACACGGCCGTTGCTTCCTCTCATAGTCTAAAAGCTCATAAGGGGGAAAATACAAACATTAACTCATGACAATAATATATTACCCACTAAAAAATGGTTACCCACTAAGTTAGGGTATGAGAGAAATTTTCCTACTACAATTAAGAAAAAAATATCAATTACTAGTAAGGGGCTGCAGGTCAGACATTTGAAAAGAGCAGTGAAAACCACCCTCCTTTCCTTCCCCTACCCTCTTGGCCTCCCCCCTTGGTTGAATGTCATCAGAAGTTCCGAGTAAGAGGAGACCAAGTTAAGATGGCATGTGGGTGGGGGATTTACCCACCTTCACCAGAAAAGCTGTGGGATACAGGTTTTACTTGTTCTGGTCAAACTTACCCCCAAATAATTAAGGCACTAGATATGTGATTGGTCCTTCCTTGTCAAACACAAAAAAGAATAATTCAAGTATAGGATGATTTTTAGACTAGAATTCACTTAGAGATGTACTATTTGAGTAAGATCTTTACTTTTGGAAGGCTAATAAATAGAAATAATGAAGTGTCTATTTTACCTCCAAAAGTAAAATTCTTAATCCAATTTTTTGTGATTGCATTAATTTCCCTGTGCAATGATTTAAAATTAACACTGTTAACACTGAAGAAAACAAAATTAACAAGTGTTAATCATATCTTAACGGAGTCTAGTGAATTGAAATTAAGTCAGTTTACAAACTGCTCTCTTGTGAGGTTCCCACTCAACCCATACTCAATAGGAGAATTAGTTCTGTAATTCACATTACACACATAACAATTCTTAAGGGTCTGAATCAAGAAGTAGTATACCTGAAGGGATTTATTCAGGTGGTGGTGGAATCATGGGAAACGCTCATTTGGGCCTTCCTGGAAAATCACATGGTTAAACTACTTAAAAATGCGATAAATACTGATTAAATGCCTATAAAATTTTCTGGGGAATTCCTGGAGGTGACAAGGTTTTATAATCTGGGTGAAACAAGCATCTCACATTTCAAAAAATAATAATTTTTATTAACAATTGTCTTTCGATGGCTTCAAACTTTTCAATGGTTTGTTTTTATCCGGTGTTTCTGCTCACTCAATTAATTCAGCCTCTCTGACCCAAAGCCCATCTGTCAGTCTATCCACACAGCCTGAAGAGGGCTCCTGATTACGCTCCCTTCCTTAGCCACGGCTACACAGAGAGCAGATGAGAAATGGAAAGTATGCCAGGCCTAGACATACCCCCCACCCCCAGACCCTTTCCACTTGGCCTCAGTAGCCCATCTCCTAGCCTTAAACACTAGCTACTTTCTCCCACATCCCTGTCAAACCGGACAAAACTCAAACAGAACGGGGGACGGGAGATGTCGATATTTCTTCTACTCTTACTCTACAGTCCTTTGATAGGAGATACCACCCCAAACAAGAGTGGCCCTCCATGCCCCATAAAAGGGCACAACCCCAACCCTACGGCGAGCTCTAGAGGAACGGAATGTGTTTCTCTGGGATCACAACAGGGAATGGTGTGACTAAAGCCTTGAAGTTCAATTCTCAATAATTATATGCTCACACCAAAGGCATTGAAACCATAGGGTCCGTTTTGTTCTTAAGACGTTCCAGAAATTCTACTACATCTCCTCAAGTTTAAGGTCGACCCACTAATTTCAAGCTTAAAGGGAAATGACCAAGAAAGGCGTCCCACCAATCCGATCTGCTCAACTACAGTATTAAGCTCATCTGAGGTGAGGATCAACAGTGACTCCACCTACTGCCTCCTCCCTCACATGCACACACCAAGCTCCACCATCTTATTCGCAGCCGTCGGGGGACAAAGCCCTTACTTAGTCACTGTCATCTCCTCACATATTTGGGGTGGAGGTCCTCCTCCCCATAGACCACCAGCGACGGAAAAGACTCTCCCCTGCCCTCCCTACTCTTCACTACTATCCCCCCAGGGGCGGGGCTCCAACTCCAGGTAACCTGACCAAGCAACCTGGACACCCAATTAGCAAGGGATCGCCAAGTCAGCCTGGCCAATCGTGGCCGGCGAGCCAAGACGACCAGACGTGACGTCAGTTGTGATTAAGTTGGCGCGTCACCTCGACGTCAGCCTCTCACCTCTCGGACGTCCCGTCCCAGGAGCAAAACTCCGGCGACTTTGGGCCCCGCCCTCGTGAGAGTGGAGGACGGCCAATGAGGGCGGTCCTGAGGGCATCGGGGCCAATGAGGCGAGCCCGGGGCGGGGCGCGGGGCCGGAGGGTGGGGCGGGTGGTGGCGGTGGCAGCCCGAAGTCTGGCTGCGCGCAGTATATGACAGTACGTCAGCAGCGGGATGGCCGTAGCAGTGGCGGCGGCTGCAGAAGCCCGAGCAGCCGCGGCCGCAGTGGAGGCTAGCGCCGGAGCGGCGTCGGCGGCGGCACCCCGGGGAGTTTAAGATGGCGGCGGGGGGGGCGGCGGGCCTGCGGGAGGAGCAGCGCTACGGGCTGTCGTGCGGGCGGCTGGGGCAGGAAAACATCACCGTACTGCATGTGAAGCTCACTGAGACGGCGATCCGGGCGCTCGAGACCTACCAGAGCCACAAGGTGAGCGGGCCCGCCGACCGGCGGGGCTCGGGGATATTGAGGGCGTCCCTCGCTGCCCAACCCGCGCCTCCCCCTGCCCCGGGTACTGGCGCGGAGCCAGCGGAGCAGTGGCTCGCTGCCGTCAGCGCCCGCGGCGGCAGGCTGGGCAGGGCCGGGCAGGGTCGCTGACGCCGCGGTCCGAGGCTGGCCGGGCGCTGGGGCGTTGGGAGGCTGGCGGGCGGGCGGCCCCTGGCGGCGGGGCCAAGACTCCCGCAGCCCTAGGTCGGCTGAGCCGCCGCTGCGGGACTTTCCCACCGCGCGCCGGGGTTTCCTGACTCTTCTGCCCCAAGAAGGGAGGGACGCGTAGAGGAGACAAATTAGGTGACCGCTCTGCCCACGGCGGGGAGAGGGGCGCGCGCAGTTTACCAGTAACGAGCCGAGGAGGACCCACGGGCCCAGGCCGTCCGCGTATCGGGGGTAACATAGTCACCGTGGACCCGCAGAGAGGGTGACTCCCGCGCTCTGCGTATCGGAGTAGCCTACGGTGCCCTCGCCAAGACGGGACACGGGCTTTCGGCGAATGGAGGGCACACCTTGTATTCGCAGGGACCTGAGGACAGAGGAATTCCGCGTACGGAGTGGGGGTGGGGGGAAGGCGACACACCTTGCACTCTCAGGGACTAGGGAGCACAGGAGCTTTGCGTTCCCGGAGACGCACCGCATTCGGGGCGGACACACAACGCCGAGTACTCAGGAGAGACCAGAGGACTCGCACACACCCGGCGCTTACCCGGGAGTAAGACCTCGGGTCCTGAGGAGAAAACCGCTAGTGCTTTTTGTACCCGAAATACGCTCTGCGTATCGGGCGGACCCACAGACACATCGACTCGGAGCGGGGTAGGCTACACCGCAGCCAGGCAGAGACTAGCCAACTGTTTGTCACCCTGTGTTTCAAAGAGAGGCACACACACACAAGTAGAGGGACAGTCCGCCGCAATTGGAGGACAGACCCAGGAATGCATTTTCACGTTGAAAAAAAAAAAAAGTGGAAGAGACAGAGAATAGACACTCCGACCAGGGTGTACGGGTAGGCCATTTATGGACATGCAGTATTATAGTGTGGATATGGAAGACAGGAGTGGACACATTGCATAAGGGAAGGGACACACCATATGGTAGATGGGTAACATTTTACTCTGAGAAAAACAGGAGGAGGAGGATATAACCCACAGGGCAACCTTACAAATAGCCCTCTCCATACCAAGGAATCATTCTCCAACTGGTCTCATAGGACAGGCATAGAGGAGCAGAGGGACACCAGGTCACAGGCTCATAGTTCTCCAGATAAAAGTGGAAAAAAGAATTAACATCTGTTGAGCTCCCACTAGTGCCAGGCACTTTAAATGCATACAGGGGAGACAGTCCAAGGCAGAGAGTCACAGGAGTGGTGTTAACTCTGGTTCACTGGGAGCATTTTGAACCCAGACAAACCTAGACATGTTCAGTCTCCCTGTCCCCCCACTTACTCCCCCCACCCCCAAATAAGTATACACTTTAGGAAGTACATGAACCCACATGATAGAGTATGTGTAAATAGAACAGGAGAGATTCATAGATTTGAGCATGCTCTTAAGAAGGGCATTCAACAGTTGGGTGGACACATAGTTGTACATGCCAGAGTGCATGTGTATACCGAGAGAAACATATGGTGAGAAACACAGACTTTTGTGGGGGGGATGGGGGAGGAATACATGCACAGGGAGAAAGAGCCTTATGTATGGCCAGGAGATCAGTGTACACCTAGCAATAGGGATGCAAGGGCACACAAGAAATACAAAAACTGCATGTGCCAGTAGCACTAGACAGGTGCACTGGCAGAAGAGACCAGCTCCAGGATCAAGTGGGAGGCCCATATAGGGGAAGCTAGATAGGCAGAGGGACAGAGGCAGACACTGGAGAGAAACTAAGCCCTGCAAGATGGAGAGATAAGCTTGCCTGCTCCAAGGGGAGGGTGTAGGAAGGAATGACAGTGGGAAGAAGGTAGGTCAGGGAAAGAGAAAAAACAACAGAGGCCGGGAGAGGAAGAGGCCAGTAGAAGAGGTCAATCCACAGTCAGAAACAGAGCCAGGGAGCACAGAAAGACTGACACAGAAGGTGGGGAGAGGCATGTCAGGGAACAGTAGATCAGTCAGGCACCCTGGGAGAGCAGCAGGCAAACTGAACAGTTTATTACTATGGGATTGATAGACTGTACACCTGGCAAGGAAGAAGTGGAGGGAGGACACCCAGTCGGGGAAGGGGGATGGTGGTACCTAAGGAGCAGTAAGGTGGCAGAGAGGCCTCCAGTGCCCGCTGATCTGCATGATTGCTGGGAGCCCAGGAAGGGAGTGCTGTTTGTGTGGCCTTCATTTCTGCCTCCTACACCTTCGTGTTTGCATGCTTGAGATTAGGGTTGGATTGCTTTTACTCCAACAGCTCCTACATTTATGTACCAGTGTCTTCCAGAAGAAAGGAGAGAAAATATTCTCTGCTTTCTCTCCTGACCTTCTGCTTAGTTCCTGATTTTTATTTTCTTTACTTTTTTTTTCTACTTTTTTTAATCAAAGCTACAGAAGTCAGTAGCTTTGTTTGCTCTTGTCTGCTTCTATTGCCTATTAATATCATTACTGACTTTTTCCATCTCTGTAAAACCAAATTAATGGATCTGTACCCAGTCAGAGAAGGGAAAGGGAGAAGATTTTTTCCAAGTCCCTCCACCTTTCTGAATGTGAGGTCAGGTAGATTGAGTGAGTCATAGGATTCCTTTTCTCCTGTAAAGCTGGTGATAGAAGCCGGGTTTTGCAAAGGGAGGGGGAGAAATTATGCTGACTTGGCCTTTGCAACTGGACACTGCCTTATTCCTGACTTAACCAGCTCCTGCCCTGAGGTCTCACTGTCACCTCAGCCACAGAAACAATTTTTTTAGGGGCTTGGAAAAGCAGGACTGAGGTGAGGCTGTCAACCCCAGTGGGATGAAAAGTGGGAAGAGACTGAAGAAATAGAAGTGAGGGACCTTTTGGGTGACTATACACTGTTGGTATTGCAGAGTCCTCCAGAGTGTTGAGCTAAGTCTCTCACAAATGTGTTCTCGGTGCTTCTCCTCCCGGCTCAGGCCAGACCAGGGTTCCCCCATGGGCACAGTGATAGTTGGGCAAATGGCTGAACTTATATCGGCTAGTGGCATGATACTTATTTGGTCTTTTACATAATCCACCCTTATCAGAAGCAGGGCTCATGACTTTAAATTGTAGCTGCTGTTTTGAAATGTGTTGGCTAATTGGGAAAAAGGTTCTAGTGGTCAAGTCTGTTCTCTCTGGGGGAAAAATTGGTTTTAATTTCTCACATAAAACTGCCCCCACCATGCCTGTGCTCATATAGAAGGGAGCTTGATACTTGATGACAAGCAGCCTCCAAGTTGCTTTGGCCTGTGCAGGGTGCTGACTTTTATTCCTCCTTTTCTAACGACTTTGTAAGACCCAGAAATTTCAGAAGGTTAATTTGCCAAATCAAGCGTCAGAAAGTTTTTTTTCATCCAAATTATTTTATCCATTGTAATTGCTATTCTAAATTAATCCATTTGACCTTAAGGCTTCAGGGAGGTGAAACTAGGAATTTTAGGAAGCTATGATTTGGGCAGAATAGAGAAGTTCCTTAGATATAACTAAGTAAATAAACTAAATTATTAAAGTTCATGAAAACAGAATCATTGAAAACTCTGAGGTTTTGGTTTCTCAAATCACAATTCTTCACCATTTCAAAAGAAAACAAACCTAACTGATCTTCACTATTCAAGTTTTCTATTTTTAGAGAAGGGAACCCTCCTATACATGGGGGGGAAGGGAGGGGGAGTTGTCATTGTGAGTCCCAGAATTGACATTACAGTTGGACTGAATATCTCCTAGAAGTTGTTTTCCACTGTTTGCATATGGAAAGTTTCAAATTGTTTATATATATTAAAAAGTGTTAACCAGAAAATTATTTTCATGATTTGCAGACTAAATTCAGACATCTAATACAGATGTCTAAGATATATTGCCAAGCTGTTTTGTTTTGTTTGTTTTTTTACTGTAGAGAATTTTAAATGAGGGGACAGGTTACTAAATAAAGAAAATAAAAGCACAAATTACATCTTTATAGTCATCATAAATTAGTGCCTGTGATCATGTGTTCTACATAAGCTATACATATTTTAAATGAGCATATATTACTGAAATTACATATTTCTTCCAAATGTATTCTAAAATTATATTTAAAATTAAAACCCAAAATGCTAAAATATCATATTTTAGCTAATACTGCTGGCTTTATTTTGACATTTGGGTAATTCATTTGTATAACAGAAATCTTATTGATATATTGTTTTCAAATTCTGTCATTTCTGAGCCTGTCAGTTTAGTTTTTAAAAATGTTTACTCAAAGTTTCAAAGGTGATGACTCAAATAATATTATCGTGTTTACCCAACTGTCGCATGAAAGGCTTTTGAATAGTTGTATATGTGGGCAGGGCTGCTTATTATCTCTCCCTGAAAATCAGAAAACAGATGCCTTTGAATAGAATCCTGTTAACACATTCTCTTGTCAATTCCAATTATTGACTTGAAATAAATTTTCCTACCTTGATTTGTGTCTTCTAGGAAAATCATAGTTTTGAAAATGTGTACAAATATACTTACATTTAATTTTGCATAAGGAACTCAGTCTCTTTCTATATACCCAGATACTGTTATTTTCAATCAAAGCATAAGATTTTATTTAAGCCTCCAAAGTTACTGTCCTTATAATAGCTCCCTTTAATGTGTTACCTGATCGTTTTTAATCACCGGGCCCAAGGTCATATGGTAGGTGATTTGCTCACCTTAGCCTTGCTCCCAACCAGGTGAACTTTTCAGCATTTGTTACATTGTAGTTTTAAAAGGTACAGAAAAGACTCATATCCTGCTTTTTTCCTTATTCTTCCTTTTTCTTTCTGCCCCCAGACACTTTTGTGCAAATTTATATATATGTATGTGTGTAATACTATTTTTAATAATCTGACTTATAAATACAGTAGACCCTGTTCTCCTTAAGCACACCACTTGAGCGTCCAAACTTCCTAGCACAGAGCTGCCACAACCATTCAACAGGCACTCAGGACATATTTTCAAGTAAACAATGAGGCTTGCATTTACAGATTCCTTTATTACATTCTAAAAATAAAGCCAGGTTTAATTTAAATAAGTTGGTTTTACTGACTTTTAACTTAGACCCTCTTTAGTCTGAACTGATCTTAATATGCTTTATAACAAGTAAAGTCAAGTTCGTGGCCTATGTTGCAGAGCGTGTTTGAAAAGTTTCTTCAAATGATCAGGTGTTCAACACAAAGGAGGATGCTCCTCCCAGTGAAAAGCAGTAGCCAGATTGCCTAAACAGATAAACAGGGAAGGTTGGCACCAGAATTGGGAGGAGAAAGAAAGAACATATGTGAAGGATTGGAGCATGTTCAAGAAAAAAATTTAAAAGGAAAGGGACGTAGAATTCTTGGAATGATTTACAGGAAAGCTTACCGAGAACAATCACCAGATCCAGCATTTCCATTTGTTCCATTTGTACTTGTAAAAAAAAATTGAGGAAGCTGTGCTCATAGCGTTTATTAGGTAATTTGCGATAAAGCCAGTAGAGGGAGGAAAATAAGAATTTCAGCCAAACCAAAATCAGTTCATTTTTAACAGTTTGCATTGATCCTTTTGTCTGCCACATAGAGATTCAAGAGCCTGGCGCTGGAATCCAGCCCACTTATTTGCCAGTTTTGGCCAAATGTATTTGGACTGTTTGAGAAGATGTCCCTAAAATGTGATATGAGCATTTCTGCATTTATGATGAGCTAAGTTTTAGAATAAAGAAATATTGCCCATGTGACTTTCAGAAAACATCATTTATATAACCCCACATTTGACTTTCCTGCATAACTCAGCTCCATAAGCATTTCCCAACTCTTATGCAAAAATCTAGGAAAGCAGGTCTCGTGTAGAATATGATAAATTAATGACTGTTTCCACAGCCAAATTGAAACTGAAAAACGTGGCATAATTCAAGTGAGATTTACCGGGAAGAATTGCTCTTCTTCTTTCTTCCCTCCCTCTCCCTCTCCTTCTCCCTCCCTCCCTTCCTTCCTTCTCTGTTATGGCATTAGGGCTCTTGTGAGCCATGTTTGTATTCAGGAAGAACTGGTTTAAGGACATCCAATAATAATTTGCCAACAAAAGCCAAACGTAGCATTTCTGTGGCTGGCAGTTTAATATAGGATATAAGAAGAGAGAATCAGTATCTTATTAATTAGGCTATAAACCCCTTAAAGATTCATGAATCACATAAGCACTTTGAATTGAACTCTGGAGTCAAGGCAGTTGGATACTAGTTTCACAGTAACTATCTTGTTAGAAGAAGGGCATGAGTTTCTTTTCTTATTGGGGATCCTATCTGTTGGTCTAAAAAAGAACTTTGGCTCTCAAAGGAATTTAGCAGGCAGAAGTTGCTGGATGGGGGACCACATCTGTGGCAGAGAGAATGGCATGGGCAAGGAAAGGGCAGTAATAGAAAAGTTAAGAGTAGGCTCATAGAATTGCCAGGAAACCCTGTTCTGCTTAATCTGGAGTGCAGGAGGAGAATATAGGTGGATTTAAGAGAGGAAAGGCAGGTTGGAACAGGTTGATTACCTAAGGAGTTTGGATTTTATTCTGTCAACACTGGGGAGACACTGAGTAGAAATTTAAGGTGTTTTGAGCTTTGCTTTAGGATTATTCCAGCCTCAGTGTGCAGGATAAGATGAATCTGGAAGGAAGAAGACAAATTAGGAAGAAGTATGTGATCCAAGCCAAAGGTGATTGGGTTTGAACTAGGATGATGACGGGTGACATTAGCATTGGATAGAATCTACAGAATTTAACAAGTTTTTAAGGTGGAGGTTGAATTGAGATTTCTAGCCACTGGGACTAGGAAGAGTACCCTCAATAGAAAAGGGGAAATCAGAAGCAATTGTGAGAGTGGCATGGAGGTGGGGAAGATAAAGATGCTCAGTACCATTCTGGTGACTGTTTAATCTGTTTCTTTCTTTGGAGATCAGGAGGCATAGGTTTGATTAGATGTTTTATATTTAAGAAGTATTTGGGGAACTGAGGCTAGACTGGAGCAATGCTTTTTTGCTTATATGTCATATAAACTCTTTTATTTGGATGGAAATTGGGGGGATTGTTGATGTTTTAGGGGAAGTTGAAATTATTAGGTGAAAGAAATTTTGGTTTTAAGCAGGGCTTTTTAATTTTGTTTGTATTTTTATAGACTTCCTTAATTGAGTAACCTTCTCTATAAATTGCACTTGAGGCCGTCATAGAGCACAGATAATTTGAAAATCTAATAAGATTTTAACATGAAGCTCAAACCTGTGGTTTCTGTCCCTAGTAATTGAAAAGTAACTCTATATAATGTGCCTGGATTTACATTTTGTTATTTTGAAATAGCATAATCCCTAAAAGGCCTTGAAAGGATCAGTGTTCTCACTTCTTCCAGATTACCTCTATTTCTGTTTTGTTGTTTTGATTCCCATATTTCTCTTTCATTTGGCAATTTCTTTATGAAAAACAAAAAAAACAATGAATCATGAGTACCTAAAGCTTTTATTATACATACACATTGTTGTGAACTAGTTACACATGCTTAGTTCATGGTCCATGGAGGTAATCTTGGCTAGAAGACTTTGACACTAATCAAGTCAGGCTATTCAAGATAGGCTTTGTCAAGAACTGACAGACACATATGCACTTATAAATCTAGGGAAGACAAGTCACATATAGCTTGAGCTTACTAGTTTCACTGAGACACCTTAGGACTTAAATATGTTTAACTGTAAAGATAAGTGTTGGCATATTTTATGATAACATTTCATTCCATTAGTATCATTTCTTTGTTTTCCTCTATTGGAAATCAGGATGCCTCGGAGGACCAGGAAAGTTGCCCAAGAAGTAAAAGTTGAGTATCTTAAGATATTTTTGTTAAATAAACTATTAAGAGGTAGATGTCAGAATCACAACTACCAAATATTCATTTATTCATTCAGCAAATATTTTCTAGTTTTTGGTCCTTTGCCAGGCATGCAACTAGGTATTGGAGAAATAAAGCTAAATAAGTCATGGTTGGACCCTGCCATCAAGAAAGTGTTTGTGGTTGAGTTGAAGCAGGGGCACATGAAAAAATAAATGCAATAAAGTCTTTGTTCAAGGGGGACACCGAACAAGAGAGGGGTCATTTCTGAAGATGTGCACATAGTCTGTGTCTGCTTTTTCACCGCATATCCTCTGCTTGGCCTACTCCAGTTGGTCTTCTGTCTCCACCATACCCATTTGATTGCACCTGACAAGATTCCTTTTTGCCAAATCCAGCAGTCATTTCTCTGTTCCTGTCTTATCTGACCTCAGCAACATTCCATCTTGTTGACCACTTCTTCCTATTAGGTACTCTTTCCTGATTTTACTCCTATATCCCTGCCCATTCCTTCTTAGTCTCCTTTGTTGACTGTCCTGTGTGTGACTAGCCTCTGATTGTTGGCTATCCCTGTTCCTTCTCTTTTTATTATTATTTAAATTTTTATTTATTTATTTTTGAGGTACCGGGGGCCAGGGGTTAATGCTAGACCTTGTATGTTGGAAGCCGGCACTTAACCACTGAGCCACATTAGCTTCCCCGAGTTGGTTTTTTTCATTTGTTTTGCTTGTTGTTTGTTTGTTTTGTTTTGTTTAGGAGGCACTGGGAACCAAACCTGGGACCTCCCATGTGGGAGGTGGGAGCTCAACCGCTTAAGCCACATCCACTCCCCCTGTTCCTTTTCTTTATCCCTTCACTCTCTCTAAGTGAGCTCATCTATTCCTATGGATTAAAATGCTGCCTAGGTATTAATGACTCCTGAATATTTATCTCCATCTCTGATTTTCCCCCCAACTCCAGGCACTTATTTCCAATACATCATCTCTTCATGGCAACTTAAAAGGCATCCCAAATTTACCATATCCAAACATAACTCTTTCCCCCTAAACAAGTGAACCTATGCAAGGATGACACTCTCTCCACCAATTGCCTAGTTATTGACTCACAGTCCTTGATTTGTCTCCTCTTTTTTTTGGCATATTTGATACATCAGCAGGTCCTGTCAGTCTTCAGTACATCCAAATCTGTCCACATCCACTACCACCACTCCAGTCCCAGCCACCATCATCTTTCCTCAGGAGAACTGCAGTGGGCTCCTAGCTGAGCAGCAAGCTTCCACCCTTCCCTCCATAATCCATTCTCTACACAGCAGCCAGAGTGATTTTTTAAACATTTAAACATTAAGTATAATCATAAATTTCCCTGTTTCAAGCCTTCCAATGGCCCCTTTTGTAAAAATATTTTACCTGCTTCATTTTATTAGTTTCCAATATTTTAAAAATAATCTTCATCTTCTAATCCAAATTTAAATGTCACCACTGTTCTCTATATTTCAGCTCTAGAGATCTTGCTCCCAGGGAACAAATCTTTATTTGCATTTACAGTTAGATTTGACATTTAAGCTTATCATACAATTATAAATTTACCCCATGTTAATCTCTTTCTTGGAAAAAAAAAATTGAGATAATATATTACAAATGTTGTTGATTTAAAGCCTGATTCAAGTAACTGACTTTATAAAGCTGGTTGTTCAATTTCGATTTTGCCTTCCATTTTCCTTTAAGAGCTGTTTGAAATCCTAAGATTAAGACAACGATAAATTTTTCACATTTGGCCTGCATTGTAAGATAGCTACCGTTTATTAGGAGCTATCTTTCAAAACAAGGATTGTGTTAAATAGGTTAGGTTTTTTCCTTCTCTTCCTACTTTTTTTGGTAATCCCTCTTATATTTCCCTCTTTTTTATGCTATAACAGCTAGAAAGAAGTGATTCTTTATTCTGTGTGCTCTTTAATTTGGTTCTTTCAGATCTGCAGAAAGGAATTTCTTCTGTGTAATGTTGGCTTGATTGACTCACAAAACAAGATACTAGATTTTGTGAAGCTAATGACCCTCTTTTTGGCATCTAATAAAAGGTTTGGGACAAAGAAGGAGATACCATTTATTAAAATAGTTTTGATTACCTCTAAATTTCATACTCATGATATCATTTTAAGCATATGACTGGCTTTTGACAAGAGCTGAGTATATTTTGTTTCTTCAGGGTCAGCTGCCCTTTTTCCTATGCGATTTCCTGCTTTAGTACCAATATTCTTTCTTCCTTTTCTCTCCCTGCCTAGATGATTTTTATTACAATGGTTAAAATATAATTGTTAGATATTCTTTGGATTCTCTTGAGTGATGTTATGAAGAACAAAGAATAAAATGACTTTTTAAATAAAAAATCATACCAGAAGTTCTTAAAATGGTATAGTGCCTCTTTTAGGAAAGAAAGATCTATTTTATACAGGTTGTATCCCAGGAAAATCATATCTACTTTTTATTATGTACTTAACACAAGTATAGTGCAAAACAAAAAAATAATTTGCTATCAGTTCTTAGTTCTCAAGCTTTCAAATGCTCGAATTTTATGTAACTTGTTGGGAAGGGTCAGGAAGAAGCTGACTATGTAAAGTGATGGGTAAGAATATAGTTCTTAAAGTGAGACAGGCCAGAGTTTGAGGGCCAGGTCACTTAGCTGTGCACCCTTAGATAATGCATCCCAAACTTACCATATCCAAACATAATTCTTTATTTCACTACTTTTGTGTCTTAGGATCTGCCTGAGAAGCATGAATAATAGTATCTATCCCACAAGAATAGTCTCAGGATTCCCTGAAGTGATAGTAAAAATTGTTACAGGGCCTGGCACATTTTGAACATTCAATAATTAAATAATTAATTTTAAATTTAAAATAATTCAAAATTAATTGAAGAATCAAAGTTCCACGATGGGTTCCTAAGGGAGGCCTTAGAGAATAAAGTTAGAAGGATCTCTATAATATACATTTTAGAGAAATTGTTCTTTTCTAGACTTAGAAGCTATTTTTCATATTTATATATTCACAAATCTGATGGTTGTTGATGGTAAAAAAGTAACTATAGATTTAATTTGTTTACATAAATAAGCAATATGTAAATGGTCACATGGTGGTTATAGCAATCTTTATAGAACAAAATAACTTATTCAACCCCAAAGAAACATGAGTTTTGCTCCTTCTCTCCCACCCTAAAGGAATCATGTCAGAAATTGCTTTGAAATATCCATACTACTTTTTTAGCCCGATATATTGTGAGGACTATTCCCTGGATGTAAGTGGACATAGATTTCTTCTGTCATGGAACAGTTTTTGTTGGAGTAGTATTGGCTTCTGGTGTCAGGTGTCAGGAATATAACCAAGCTTATGGCTGTTTTAGTGTTGCCTACACTTCTGTTCTTCACAAGAATGCTGTATATTTTTCAAAGGAAGGTAAACTCTAAAACAGAGAAATTATTGGAATATAACAGTATTTTTATCATGTTTTGTTAAAACATTCAGTTCCAATCTGCTTTTGTGTTTCTTGGCTGGATGTAGATATCAGATCACTATCTTACTTATAGTTCAGATACTCTGCAGTTAAACCCTAGAGTTGCTTGATTTTCAAAAGAGCTACTTGGTGCAAATATTTAATTAAAACTAAAAATCAAAAGTTAAAGCTCTGTGGAAACTCATTTCTAATGGGACTGTACTTGGTAACTTAATTTTTAAATCATGCCATATATTTGGCCATGTATAAAATTGACCTTTTTTAAATATATATGTACAGTGAGTCGAGGTCATGTTTGTGCAGTTAAACAGGACAAAAAAATAACATGCTTGAGACATTTACTTATAATGTGGTACTGACTTTTAGAACTTATTCCTGGTAGCTATCCCATTAATGCAGTGGTCAGATGTGTAACTGGTATAAAGTTCTAGCTGTCTCCTGTTGCGTTTTTTAAAACGTTCAAGAACTATAGTCTAGTAATATCTTCCTATCTAAAATTGGGATTAAAATCAGTAAGGCATTTGAGTTCTCTCAAGTATTTTTCTAGACTGTCAGATATACTAAAGTTTTTCAGTAACCGTGAACACCTATTTGATAGATGAGTTTTTATTATATTTTACATGAAAAATAATGCAAAATTCCTCTATTATGCATAGTCCTTAATAGCAAAAAACTAAAAGTGTTTTTGTTTTTACTTAATCAGAAACTGAACTTTGGAAATTGATTTTATTAAATTCATTTTCATTGGAAACAAAAATGCCAGAAGAACGGAATGGACATTTAAGGTCTTTTAAATGTTTACTACTAAGGAGGTAACCTATTAGAGGCAAGGGAAGGAAAGAGTACTACTGTATTGGGAGTTCAGAGGGCTGGACTTGAGGTCCAGCCATGCCAATCACTAGCTCTGTGTTCCTGAGCAATACACTCTACCTCTTGGAGCCTTGTTATTTATTCTCCCCCTCAAATGGAGGATAATGATGCCTTCCTACCACCCAGAGTTCGTTTTGACTTATTTGAGACAATGGATCTAAAAATGTATATTCCAAAACTATGTAATAAAAATTATAATTTTTGTCAAGAAGTCAAGCAATAGAGGCACTAGAACTATAAGCATATCTGGAGATTAGGTTCTAAATTCAGGGCTTAAAGCAGAAATTGTAATAGGATCAAAATTACCACTGAAAGTCCCTTAAATTGATGTAAAGTATAACACATCATGTTTTGTCTATATAACCCTGTATAAGTGTATAATGTATCTAGTAGCTTGCCACATGTAATAAAGAACATATCTAAAATGACTTTACAATACTTTTCTTTTTTTTAGCTGAGTAAAATATAAATAAATACTTGTAAGTTAAATATGCTTACGATTCCTCTGTATCGGAACAAGTAGGATCAAGACAACCTATGAAAAAACACAGGCTAGTGTAGTAGAACAGTTGACACTGACACCTGGAAAAACTACAGCTACTGGGAATTAACTCAAAGTGGACACAATTCAGGATAAGCAAAACGTGACAGCAGTGTTTTGTTTGGCTAGAAAAAGGTTTATTTTAAACTTTTTTAAAAATTTGGATCTTTTTGGTTAGTCATTCATTCTGCAGGTACTCAACATTCCTTGTTGCTCTATACCCAGCCTCTTCCCATGTATTAGTCAGCCAAAGGAGTGCTAATGTGAAATACCAAAAATGAGTTGGTCTTTATAAAGGGTATTTATTTGGGGTAGAAGTCCACAGTTACCAGGCCATAAAGCGTAAGTTTCTTCCCTCACCAAAGTCCATTGTCACGTGTTGGAGCAAGACAGCTGCCAACATTTGCCCAGGGTTCAGGCTTCTTGGGTTCCTCTCTTCCCGGGACTGCGTTTCTCTCCCGGCTTAGCTCCTGTTTCCTCCACAAGGTCAGCTGTAGGCGATCAGGCGAATGGTTCGCTTCTCTTCTCCTGGGGCCTTCTTTCCAACATCAAAGCTGCCTCTCAAAGACTGCTTCTCAAAACTATTCTTGCCATGCCTTTTATATTTGATTCCCCACCCACCAAGGGGTGGGGCTCAATGCCCTAATCATAACCTAATCATGCCCAGATTAACAGATCATTTTACAAGCATGATCTACTTATATTTTTGGAATTCATAATTACATCAAATTGACCAATGGTTACATCCCACATTTACTTGCCCTGGGTCTTTGAAGACACTGAGTCTTTGACTCCTGGTTTAGTCAAAGGAAGGCCTAGCTGAGGAAATTAATCTTGAGCTTGACTGTTAAATGAGTGATATGTATGGATTGGCAAAATAGTGTTTGGGAAGGTATGCCAGGTTGAAGAAACAGGAAGGGGACACAAATATAGAGGGGTATTTGCAGAGCAAATAAAAAAGGTTAACATGGCTGAGCTACAGTTGGAAGGAAGTGGAAGATGAAATTGGTTTGTCCTGTAGATGGAGGGTCTGTTTGCTTTGCTTTTATATTTTATATACAGTGAGAAAGAACCCACTGTGGGCTGTGTGACATAACTGAGAGTGGTGTCTGAGAGAGATTCTGCTAGCTGTTTGAACCAGGAGCAGGAATTGGAAGGAATGGACAAAAGGAAGGGAGGCCTTTATCTAGGTGTGAGGTGATAAGGGCATGAAATGGGCCAGGGACTCTCAAAGTAAAGACTAAGAGCTTAATTTGAGGAAGTCTGGCAAACTGGTCTGAGTTGATTGAGCCCTGCAGCCGTATTTGCTTCATTTTTCATTGGTGCCTGATATTCAAGCTTTTAGCACATCTTATCATCATTCTTCTTTGGGAATGTCTGCTAGGACCACCTTCTGTTTGCTCCAGATACAGTTATACTAATTTAGGCCTTTATCAGCAGCTCCAGAGTCTTTCTAAAACATCCCCTGGAGTTGTTCTCTAATCTTTTTCCCTAGCCCCTGCCCTACCCCAAAATCCATCTACCTCCATCCATCTTACATGTGACTGCAAGAGCTGCCTTACCAAAACACTTCTTTCAGCAGCTCACCTTCTTATTTTAAAAAATTAGAGGAAGAGAAAATTAGAAGAGCCTCCAATTGTTTATTTTGTCAAAGGCCAGACTTAAAGGGTCTCTAGAATATTGAGGGGGTAAGGGAGTCATAATGGAGGAGAGTAGAGCAGGGTGCTTTCACAGGGTGATAAACCTTTTTAACAGACATGAAATCCTTATGTCTGAAATTTGAATTACTGCCCTGTCCTTTAGCAGATAGAAATTTTAAATGAAGACAGATTGTGAGGACAAGGAAAGGTTGGGTAGGAGCCTCCAGGTCTGTTTCTCCTCCTTTTCGTTGTATTTTAAGTGTGGAGGTCCTCTGCACACACAACAGACCTGCCCTCTGTCCATGCAGTGCTCATTTCTGTCCTCTTGCTTTTATGCTCAGGGTACTCCCTACCCCCTAGAGTTTGTCTTTTCTAAATTACTGCTTAAGAGACACCTTTTCCATAAGCACTTTGACTTTTCTTGTATCTGTTATAATCCATACTTTTCTTTCCTTTCTGAGAATTCCTACTATACCTCCCAGTAGTACCCAGCCTAGTATTTAATCATTCTCAAATTCTCCCCAACTGGAGTATAAACTCTCCGACATGAGGGATTAGGCTCCAAAGTTCTAGTACCTCCCATAGCACATGTGTATAGAACACAAGGTAGTAGAATAAAAGCAGCATGGCAGAATAGGGGGTTTGAGTCCTGGGTTCTGGTTTCATCTAGTTATTAATGAGACACATGGCCTGTAAGAGGAGTCAGGGCCAGGTAGGTGGGCATCAACTTCCATTATCTCTAATGCCTCTTCTGAATTCTGTGATTCTAGTGACATGTGATTGACTAATAGAATGAAATGGGGGCAGAGAGAAGGGACTATAAATTAAATCTAAGGTTGTGAGCCTAGAGAACCAATAAGATAGAAGTGCTATTGCCAGAAAAGTAGTGAAGAGGTGGCATTTTGGTTGGGGGAGGTAGGGCAAAATGGGGAGTTAGTTTAGTATTTTCCATGTTTTGCTGTCATTGTGTTTCTAATGCAAAATGTCCTATATGCAGTGGGAAGTAATTGAAGAATGGAGAGTAGATTTGGCATCATCACTAAACAGGTACCATGAGCCTTCCAGAGGGAGTGGATCTAGAAAGAGGAAAGGGAAGGGCACAGACTTTTGAAATGAAAGGCATGTTCGAAGACATGGGGGGTTGAGCATGAAGGACTGATGTAATGTCCAATGAAGAAGTCACCAATTTGAAAATTGAGAAAAGTTTGCATTTGTATGATCAAGAAGAATTGATAGTCTTGATGGAGAGAGAATTTTAAATTCCATTGGTAAGCTGAACACAGCCTCTGGGTGACAAAGTCAAGGGGGGAAGTGTAACCAACCATGGAGCCGATGCTCTGTGTTTGTGACTTGAAGGGAAATTCAGGAGACAGGGCTGATGGAAATACTTTGAAAGCTGGAACTTGGGACCTTTGTCACCCAACTTGCAGGGCTACCCTACCACCACAGGAAAAGAGGCTCCCTGGAACTCCTGCAGGCAAGGTTTCATTACTTTATTAGGCATGGGAGGTAGTTTGGGGTGGAATTTTCCCCCCTAAGGAAGTTTAGTCTATTTAATGTTTTCACAAAAGACCATGAATTATAGTGGATCACTACTAAAAATTGGGTTTTAAAAATTCAAGCACTATCTTTTTATCTTTCTTTATTTTAAACCCACTCTTCCCACATCAAGTAATGAATTTGTTACACAGAGGTAGTTTGATTCTGCTAATAAGTCCTAAGTTAAATGATCTTTTTATGGTGGTAGAACAATGATAACATTATCCATTGTAATGATTTTTCTAAAAGTTGTTTATCCATTTTATAAATAATAGAATGGTAGATGTTACCATTTTATTTTACAATTAGGCAATCTATCTTTTAAAGAAGTGCTTACTTTTTCTTTATTTCTCTTTAGTGTTTATAATCCTTATTACTAAACTTTTAAAACTGCTGAGAAGTTTTGGGAAATAACTTGAAATAGTAGGTAATAAGCTGTGACTGAGGAGAGGGGCATATGGGTATATCTGTATTTTTATTTGGACTAGAGATAAGAGCCAGAAACTGATGTTTTTGTTTTTGTACATTTGGATTTGGATATGAGGGTCTGAAGAACAGTTTATAGGCTAATGTGTTTCTAAACATTATCTAAATCTTATTTCCCAATGAATTTCTGTTACTATTTTGGAAAAGCATTAATACTGGTGCCTTGGGATACAGGAAATAATTTACAATTATGGCTTTTCTTCTGAATGCACAACTCTGATAAACTACTGAAGTTATGAAGAAGAGCTCAAAATAAGACATTGTTCTAGAAATTCTCCTGGTTGATTGTTGTGAAAAAATTGGTAACCTGTTTGACCCTCAACTAAAAACTAATATCTGGTACAATTTAAGAAAATGGAAAGCCGCAGTTTATTCTCAAATATCTTAATTTTATATTTTTAGCATCCTGTTAGATTTGCAGAGTTCCTACAATTATTGCTTTCTTTCCCATACCCTCCAAAAAATGTACCAGGAAACTAAGCAAGAATATATATTTTTTAATGTAAAATTGAATTAGCATACTAAGCATTTTATAAAAACAAATCGTGCCAGTCATTTTCAAAAACATGATTTGCTACACTGCCAAGAGATACCTTTGGGTTGTGTGATTCAGGGAAATTTAAACTGTGATATTGTTTATCAAGGCATCTTAATATAATGACCTGGAAAGGTAAGAATATAATGAGAATATATTTTCACAGGTGATAGCACTGACCAAATGCACAGATTTAAACTTTAACCAGTCAGTTCTGTATCACACAAAGTTTAATTCTTTGTTTCTTATTTCTTTTAATAGAATTTAATTCCTTTCCGACCTTCAATTCAGTTCCAAGGGCTCCAAGGGGTGAGTACTCTTGTGGATTTAGCAAGAACATCTAAGATTCTTCTTTCATGCTATTATATTTAACTTTTTCAATTTGTTTTTATCTGAGCCTCTTAATATAATAATGCCATTCATATTTTGTGAACTTTGTGACTAAATGTAAATGACATCTTTGATTAAGACAGTTGTATTATATCTTTTTTAAATTTAAAAAATAATTGACGTACTTGTGATATTGAGTGTACTATGGGTTTTTGCCAAATCATGGATAATTACATTTTGAACCTTTTTATTGAAGTATAACATACATCAAGGTATTGTGAAAATAATATTTTGTTTAGAACAATTAAACATCCTTAGGGAATTATTCATTTCAGGCAGGTTATGGTTATGTGATTGTTATTATTAACAACATTTTGCTGCCTGTATACTTAATTTTTTTTAATTGCACATACTAGGAAATGAATTAGGTAAAGAGAAAATTGGGGTTTTCTAGAATACAGAATAAACAAAGTTTTCTGTATCTATTTTATTGCCTTTAAAAGCATAATAAGTGATGTCTCCTAGTAAAATGAACCTATGAATTTTGTGTTAGATGATAAACTATACAGGAGTAGTGTCAGTATTATTTTTTAATTATTACTATTTAATATTAATAAAATAGCAGTAGACTCAATCATTCTTTTTGCTTCCCTCACTTAAATTAATATACATTTCCCTATTTGTCTTTTGTGCTGGTTATGGTAGGGAGATTAGGGAAATCTGTAAATGGATTTAGAAATATAGGGAAAAGGCTACATACTTGTGAATTCTTGTCTAGTTGTCACAAAATGCAAATATTTCAGTGTAAATGAATCTTTCTAAATGTTATAATGGAAAAATTTCAAGAGTAAAGAGATTTAATTATATATCATTCAGTGCAGACTAAGAGCACTTCTAAATCTGTTGTGTAATTTTAACTTGAAGGAGATGTTTATGTGTGGATGTCAGAGCTTTGTTTCTACCTGATAGCTTTACAATGAAGTCGTATCCCCCCCCCACCCCCCCCC
>JAQZBX010006755.1:13698-52439 GCA_029593785.1 Cabassous unicinctus | reverse complement strand
TTTAAATCTCTCTTTGAAAGAAATAAAAACCTTTCTTCTACAAATATGACGAACATTTAATGATTGTTGATTTTTCTCCCATTTATATTCTGGACAGCTTGCCTGCACAAATACAAAAAAACAAGTTGGAATAATTTCATATGGTTCTTGGAAGCTTTGAAGAAGCTGTTTCATGTGAATGAATCTTGTGTGGAATAAGATTTGGTTATAATTGAGATGACTTTAGTACCTTCATTTGTACAATTTTCTACTTTGACAACCTGGAAAAACTAAGCTCTAATAATCATCTTTATTATTTCATTAAGTATTTAATATGTAAGTTTTATCTATTCTGTAATTGTTGCATAGAAATCACTTTCAAAATATAGCAATTGTTAGTAGAATTGATTATATTCCATAGTACATAAATGATGCTCTTGAGGTATGCCAATAATTTACACTTGATACTTGTTTGCTTTATCTGTAACAATCACTGATATTCTTGGTAAAGAATATTGAGCATGAACTTTAATTCATATTTGAGTATTAACTTGTTAGATCATATTATTTTGCTTGCTCTACTTTTCTACCATTTCATTAAATTTTTAAAAATTAAATGAATTGGCATCTACCTTAGAAATGAAAATTGGTAAATAATTTGTGTAGGTTTCCAAAAATTGCTCATAACCAACAAGAAAGGGAATAAACAATATATCTGGAAATAGTTTCTAGGAGATTCTCTGATGACAGTTTTTTCTCCAGTTTCACTTCAATCTCTCAATATTTCTGTCTCCTCTCTCCCTGCCCACCCGGCGAGTGTGTATCTGTGTGCCTGCTCTTTCCATTTCTTTTCTTTTCTCTTTAATTTACCTTAGGACTCAAGACCCTTTTTCTCTTTCTTTCCCCTCTATTTGTCTCTGATCTCAGATTAAGAAAAAAAATGAAATATTATTTTTTATTAAAATTTGAATATATTTCTCTATATGTTACATGATAAAAACTACTAAATTTAGTGTTAAGTATATATATTCATGGGGGTAATGGTGTTGATGGTGAGAGTGATGGTGATGGCAGTTGTGGTGTCACAGGTGGTGACAACATTGTTGATGGTGGTGGCAGTGCTGGTGATGATACTGGTGATGGTTGTGGTGGCAGTGGTGAAGACACAGATGGTGGCAGGAATGGTGGCAATGATGGTGGCAATGGTGAGGATAGAGGTAATATAGAAGCCTTCTGTAAACATATGTGTAAGTTGTATTGTAGACCACAAATTTTTAAAAAATTACAATACGATTTACACATCCAGCCTGCAAAATTCTACCTCTGTTAACTATGCTCCCATTAATTGATCCTTAGTTTTCTGAAAAGAGAAAGGAACTTTGAAATACTTATATTAATAAGGTTATTTTGTAGTCCTTCAGTGATAAGAATCAAATCTAGCTGGATGCTTATAGTTTCATATGCTGCAAGTCTATAGACTCCACATGAAATTGACAATCTGACTGTAATCACTAGAATCATCTTAGTATTTAGGTTTTTAATGAAGAAATTATAAGTAGCCCAGACCAAATTGAGAATGCAAGATCAGTTATAGAGCCAAGCTTCCCAGGATTTAAATCCAGTCTCTACCGGTCACTAACTCTGTGATCTTGAGGAGGTGACAGTAGGCTTAAGCAGTAGGCTTAATAAATGCTAATTATGGTTATTAAGTTTTTTAATTTAAAAAGAGTATATTTATGAATCTACTTATACCAAGAAGAATTTTCTTTTCTATATGAAATTAGCTTAAAAACTTACTGTATTTATTCTGAATTATTTTATAATATAGAAAGCATGCCTATAGGGTTGTAAAGATAAATGTATGATTGATTTGAAAAGTAAGAAATGGATATAAAGAAGAAAGACATTGAATGATAAGAAAAAATATCTCTCTGTGATGGGAAGAAAGATTTTGGAAGGAAACCATTTGACTCTGCAATTTTATTGTAAAATTTATTCTACAGAAATACTTAAATCTATATTTACATATCTATAACTATCTCAGAATAGATATCAATTTCCAAAGATTTTCACTGCAGCACTTTTGTAAGAGCAGAAATTTGGAAATAAGATAAATTTCCATATATTGGCATAGAATGCTATCAATGATAAATTATTCATTAAAAGATAACATACAGTATATATATGTGTATGAAATGTAATATATTTTGTATAAATTTGTTAAAATGCACACACAAATATACAAACTCAACGTTTCATCATACAAATGCATACCTGGAAGATTAAATAATACGCAGTTCATTACGTAGTTAAAAAGCATTCCTGAAGCCTAAACTGGATGTGGTGTATGTAGATTCAATGCCCTTGTTCTCGATCCTGTGCTGTGTCATGTCTCTTACTCCCATCTCTGTGATTTCACCCATGCTTCTCCTCCTGCTGGGACAGCGTCAAATATTCCTCTCATGTGTCCTGTTTAGCTTTAAGGCAAAATCATATATTTTTCTCCCATTTCTTCAGTGCACAGTCATTTCAATGGTAATTTTTAAAATATACTAGGCCTGCCCCTTATAAAAGGAAATGGGGCTACATCTGATACTTCTTATATATTCCTCAGATTTGTAGCATCTGCCGAGCTTTTGAAATACTTGTTGTTACTCAAATAGTTAGGAAAAGTAAGGGAAGTTGATGGGCAAATAAAAACTAAAATTGTCCCTTTCCTCACTTGAACAGCCTCTTGAAAAAGTTATTCCTCCCTGACCTGCTCTGGAGAGAGAAGGAGAATATCATGAAGGCTGCTGATGGTTGTGATTCCAGACTGAACTGGAAGTGCAAGGTACTCTTTGGACCTTGGTTTGGCTGGAGCATGTGTGGTATACAAATGGTCAAGATTGCAGCTGGTAAATGCATCAGTGAGCCTGGTTAACAGAGGAATAGCAGGTAGACTCTGACAACAGGTCCCTGCTCAAACCTAGAACATGAGCTTCACAGTATTACCTGTACCCCCAGTTCGTTGCAGTTTCCTTCCAATTGATAAAATATTTTGAACTGTGTCTTTAGCAAATTTTTAGTAACTTTGGCAAATGTAAAAGAAGTAGCGATCCTTAAGCATCTACATATGGAAATTAGAGAACTATCAAATAATGAAGCTACACAAGGACACACTTTTTATAAATACATGGAGTAAATATCCATGGTGGTAAAGGTGAATGCAGGCAATTGGGGAGGAAAGGAGGCATGGAGGAATACTGGTAATGTGTTGGTTGATGGCAGAGGGCAAGGTCAGAGGCAATAAGCAAATTTGGAGATTATAGATATAATGAAATGACAGTGAGAAATATTTGAATATTTCTTTCTAAAGCTTCCGCATGTGTATTGCTTCCTTTAACCCTCACAGCAATCCTGTGAGGCAGGATGTGCAGATATTGGGGGACTATGAAGCATAATAGTTAATAGCTTATTCTCTGGAGTGAATCACATGCTAGCAAAGAAGCTGTGAGGAAGAGATGCAACTGTCACTGGTGTTTCAGAAAACCCACACAATCATAATACTTACTCTAGTTAGCTCTTTGTGACTATTCAATGAGAAATAGACCTTTGTACATTGTACACACACTGTAAGACCTACTTATATGTTACCCATGGTTTCTTTTTAATTAATTGTCCTGCTACAGAAATTGAGGTTGGGGTAGTTGCGATGGTAAAGTCACCAATTGACTTGGCTGTGACTTCAAGGGAGGTTGGTCTTTCCTTCAAATAGAAAGGGTTTCTTTGGAAAGAAATTGGTGGGAGTCTGGCAGGAAGCAGGTAGCATTGAAAGTGGACTAAGTAAAAAAGAGGAGAACAGAGAAATGCAGTTAAATTAGTAAGGGCATGAGGGCCTGGTGAAGAAAGTTGAATAATTTTTTACTGTATGGATAGGCACTCTAAGTTTCAAACCGTAAGGATTGGTAGGGCATTAGATAGCATTTAGAGTTGTGGCTTTCAAACTTAAAAAAAAAAAAAATTCTAACTTTTCTAACAGGAAATGAACCACCCCTAAAGAAATCATACCCAGAGGCATAAACAACTGATACTAATAAAATCTAAGTGTTTCTGTTTGAGGAGGGCTGAATCCTTAATGTTGCTACTCATCTAGTGATCCAACCTCACTCTACAGATGAGGAAACTGAGGCTCAGAGATGCCAGTAACATGCCCAAATAACAAACTAAGTGAGTGACACGATCTGGAAAAAAAGCCAGTTCTCATTTGCTGACTCCTGAGCCTGTGTTCCTTATACTTCACAAGCCTTTTTCAAAAAAAACAACTCAATTTTGGAGCTAGGGTAGAGGAAGGTGGGATTAAGTCATATGAATGTAATGACACTTCCATAGTCTTCTCTGATCCTTCTCCACTTTGTGTAAGGTGTGGGGCTGATGGTTGAGGTTGGTCAAAAGCAAGTGTGTCCTCTCTGCATTCAAAAAGTGGTATAATCCTAATATCAGTTGGCAGCTATACTCTGCAAATTTCTTACCATGTGGCAGCCCAGCATCTGCTGAAAAGCCACCAGCATTTTAAGCCAAGTTTTCATTGTAGCATCTCTTCCTGGTTGCAGTGGCAACTCCCCTGCAATACCATATAATCTGTTCTTCTCTCCAGCAATAGATTATAGTAGTTAAGAATTTGAGCTGCACGACCAATGTGCCAGTGTCATAGCATATTAGATGTATAATATTAGATGGGGCATTTAATTTCTCGAGGCCTCAGTTTTCTCTTTAAAATGAAAGTAGTAATGGTTGCTATCCCATAAGGGATCATGAGTATTAAATGAGATAATACATGTAAACTTAAGTGCCCAGCAACATAGTTAACTTAAAAGCTAATTGTCTAATTCTTATAATTTTTATGCTCCACTATGTTCCATTTAGTGAAGACTGGCTACTGGAAGGAATGACTGGGGCTGATTCAGGTTCATGAAGAGGGATAGAATTATTTATATTGTAGATCTGGGTTCTTTGCTGGAGAATCACAATTGGTAATCCTGATCATTGAGAAATATATTAGCCAGGAAATATGTAATCATTAGCTTATGGTGTATTTTGACCATTTAATATTTAAATGAAAAAAAATTACAAAAGTACAAAAGAATTACCATGTTGCTTGAAAAAGAGCACAGGAAGAAAAACGGACTTCACCCATTTGAAGAAAAAATGGGATAATGATTGTATCATTCTCAGCACAGTGTTTGGTACATAGTAAACTTACAACATAATTTCTAGAGAAGCAATACTGATATTTAGGGGCACTGATTCTGGAGTCAGAAATAATAATACACAGTCTTGCTTTACCACTAACCAGCTGACCAACTTTGTTGTTTCTTAAACATTATAAAACTTAGTTCTCTCATCTGTAAAATAGAGCTAATTATAGAGTTAGTCTAGTGCCTGGAACAAAGCAGATGCTCATTAATAGTTACCTATTAATAATAACATTTGTAAAGGGAGAAAAAGGAGAAAGAGAAACCTATTTTACATGGAAGAATCGTCTGAAAAAAGACAGTAAAATGTATGGTGGATAACTTGCATTAATGAATTATCTGTCTTTTAAGCTCCTTAGCACATACTAAAAGCTAGACTTGGATAGTGAATGAATGTATGAATGAATGAATGAATGAATGAATGAAAATTTAAAAAAATGATTTTAATGAGTTTCCAGAAATAAATTAACCCAAATAATCACTAATTATAAAGATATTCTGTTTTTTTTAAAGGTTTTCCAACTCTAATATGGAGTTCATTTAGTACTTGGTAAATGGGAAATCAAAACAATGTGACAGAATTCATTCTTTTGGGTATTACAAAGAATCCAGAGCTGTGGAAAATATTCTCTGCTGTGTTTCTAATCATGTATATGGCCACAGTGAGTCGGAGTCTGAGATCACCTATGTATTTTTTCCTTACTTGTTTTTCCCTCATGGATGTCACCTACTATTCTGTCATTGCCCCCAAGAGGATTGTATACTCCTTCTTTCAGAGCACTACCATCCCCCTAGAAGGCTGCATGACCCAGCTCTTTGCAGAACATTTCTTTGATAGTGTAGGGATCATCCTACTCATCGTTATGGCCTATGACTTCTACATGACCATATGTAAGCACCTGCACTACCAGACCATCATGAGTCCTCAGATGTGCTGCCTGCTGCTGGAGGCAGCCTGGATGGGGGGAACTATGCACACAATGATACAGCTCCTGTTTATGTACCAAATACCCTTCTGTGGCCCCAATATCATTGTCACTTTATATGTGATTTGTTTCCATTGTTGAAACTGGCCTGCATGGACACCCACATCCTGGGCCTCCTTGCTATACTCAACAGTGGGGTGATGTTTGTGACCATCTTCTCTGTGCTCATTGCCTCTTACATGGTCATCCTCTGTTCCCTGAGGTCTTAAAACTCTAAAAAACGGTGCAAAGCCTTCTCCACTTGTGGTTCCCACCTTGTGGTGGTTGTCTTGTTCTTTGTGCCATGTATTTTCTGGTACATGAGGCTTGTGGCCACTTACCCAATAGACAAGGCAATGGTGGTGATCTTCACCATTGTAGAACCCATGTTACATTCCTTAATCTACACTCTGAGGAATGCAGAGGTGAAAAATGCCATGAGGAAACTTTGGATGAAACAAGAGGCTTTGTTTGGTAAGCAACTGTTATGTGTTCCCCATAAAGATAATTTATTCTGTCAGAAAAGTGGGAGAAGTAAAACTGTACATTCTCTGCTGGCAGCCAGGGTGATCTTTTGAAAATATCAAACTGATTTATCATTTAAGTTATTTACAATTGAAGGATTATAATATTGTCCTGCTTTAGACCCTTCTTTGTCTCCCCATCGCCTTTAGTAACTACTTGCTTTGTCTTGTATTTCCCTCATTAATCTGATTAATGCCTCTATCTCTCCAATCACAGCTTGAGATTTTTAACCTCTCTTTCACTATGCCCCAGCCGTGTTTTTATTTCACTTGTCCTGAGAGCTAGCCAAGCCCTTTCTCACCTCAGTGCCTTCGTATCTCCTCATCTCTCTGCCTGAGTGGACTTTGGCTGCTTTATGTCTTTCTCTCTAAACTGGAAGTCTGTGAGGGAAAGATTTTGGTTTATTTATGCTTGGAGCCTACTAGGCTTCTGTTGAATGATAATAGAACTCTATAACAGGTAAGATTTCAAGCTGAATTTGAATTTTGTTGAGATTTCCTCATGAAAAATGATCAAATGTATTCATCAATAAGATTAATAATAATGACAATAATAATCAATCAATATTATCAGAAGGAAGCCTTGATATGATGCATATTCTGGACAGAGAAAATATACAGGAAAATTCTGCAGTAACTGACATGGTATTTTCAAGGAATTATTAAAGATCAGAGTGGATGGAAAATAATCATGTGGGTAGAGTGGCAAGATTGGGTCAAATCATGTAGAGTTGATATATCTAAGTCCTGGCCTCCGTGAAACCCCAAAGAGCATAGATTTTGTTACTATCTTTTCAAAGTCACTCAAAGTCAAAAATTCTTTCAATGGCTGAGATGGACTTTAAATTTTGGTATAGAGATATAGTATGGTGTGAGAACCTTGTATTTTCCCTTTAGCTTTCAATTACAGAATAAACTTCACCTTATAATCTTAAAATATTTTAGAGTAAAGTACTCATGTTAACTGTACATTAAAAAATGTTCCCCCATTTATCCTCAACACAGTAGAAAAATAACATAATAATGTGATTAGTTAGATCTTTGCAAAGGTGTTAGGTTCATGTTTATTTCATAATAATCACGTAATGTAAATCCTGGGATGAATCTTAGAGTGAGGGCCTTAACTTTAAATATGTCTAATGTGTGAGATTTAATAACTTGACCATGGTCAATCAATGAAAAAAATATAATTCTAGTTAATTTTATGCTTCCTGTTATATAGTTGAAAGATTTTCTGATTGTTATCCTATAATTTGGAATCACCTATCAGTTAGTTACACCTTTCCTGGAAGTGACTAAAATTAGTTCACATTGAATGAGGTAGCTGTCTTTTACTTTAAATACATTTTAGCAGGTAAGGTCTGGAAAATTTATACCCTTTAATTTTTTTTTCTTTTTCTTTTTCTTTTTTTTTTTAAGTACCAGGGCTGGGGATTGAACTCCTGACCTTGTATGTAAGAAGCCTGCACTCAACCACTGAGCCACATCAGCTCCCATGACTTGGTTTTTTCATTTGTTTGCTTGTTTGTTGTTTGTGTTTTTGTTTTTTTTAGGAGGCACCAGAGACCAAATTTGGACCTCCCATGTGGGAAGCAGGCACTCAACCACTTTAGCGACATCTGTTCTCTATACTTTGAGTTTTGATACAAACTTTGATTACTGATATCTGTTACCAGAATTTTCTGTTAATAAATTCTGTTAATAATATTGCAATATATACATATATCTGTATATATTATATTCCAAGGTGTCAAAATGGGTTTTGATAAAATTTTATTTGACCTATGATTCAGATAAATTGAAAATAAAATTGTAATCATTTAACTTGATAAAAGCATATTGTTAGGGATTGAATGATATCTCCCTGGCCTGTGGGTGTGAAGCCACTTATAAATAGGACCTTTGAAGGAGTTAAAGTGTGTTCAAACTGCATGAGGGTGGGTCTTAATCCAACATGATTAAAGTTCTTCTAAGCAAAGGAAATTGGACACAGAGAAACTACAGGAATTAGCCAGAAGCTATAAGTCAACAAATGGAAAAGAAAGAAGATGCTCATTGCCATGTAATGGAAAAGCCAAGGAACACCAAAGATCGTTTGCCAGTCATAAGGAGGTAGCAGGCCTTCTAGCCTCTGAAACTGAGCCAAAATTTTCTGTTGTTAAGCCAATCCATTGTATGGTATTTGCTTTAGCATCTAGGAAACTAAAACAGTTATCTTACAGAAACAGAAAATGTCAAATAACTGTTAAGGACCCACTAAATTCAGGGACATGAAAAAAGTCATCTTCTATCACTACTATTATTATATATTGTACTGAGTATCCTATTGCTGTTTTCTCAATCTCAAATACATACAGAGGTCAGGCAGATAAAACGAATGAGTGAAGACATTTAAGGGGTGGTGGGAATATGACCTCTGGAAAGGGAAGAAACTGCTATTCATAAGCATCTGCCACTTCTCAGCTTTATCTGTTGTTGCCTTATGAAAATGTATGTCCAAATTTACCCCACAAGAAGATTTTAAAAGAAGACAGGCATCCATATTTTTATGTGAATTTTATTGATTTGAATTTATTGATAGTTTGGAGCTGGGTGGATCCCAGAAAATCAATTTTGATTGGTTCACTTCAGTTGAGGACCTTTGATTGGATTGCATGCCTCAGAGTGGGTCTTGGCCCTCTTGCAGGAGTCTTGTATAAATGGACTGAACGAAGAGACACACAGGAAAAGGGGAAAAGTCACTAAAAGAAGGCTGCCTGGAATCAGCTGCGCAAAATGGCTCTGAAATGGGTCCTTGAGAAGCTAGGTCCACAGAGCAGCTTGAGACTGAAGAGACAAGATCCTGAGTACAGGGGGGAGAGTAGCGGACAGGATTGTATCCTGACATGGGCCTGGTCACCCACAGCTGTAGCTCTGAGAGAAGGCAACTTTAGATGAAACCTCCATGTGCCTGGTTGCCTCACAGTTGCAGCTTGGTGAGAAAGGGTCTGATAGGTGATGCTTTGATTTGGACACTTTCACAGGCTTTTTTGTGAAATTCCCATTATAAAAGCCAACCCATTTCTGGTATTTTGCATTGGCAGCTTTTAACAAACTAAAACAATGGTTAATTCAGTTTCTTTAAAACCCTATGCTGAGCAAAAATCTCTGAATGAAAACCACATTAAGTTGAATTTGGTACATAAGTTATGAATTTGGAAACTATGTATTAATCAATTAAATAATATTTAAAAGAAAAAATGAAACAACATTATTTATTATTTGCTGATATGCTTATCTACTTAGGAAAACAAAAAACAATCAATTGACAAATTTTAGGGTTCATTAGAAATTTAGTAAAAAATCATCATAATAATAATTTAAAATAGAATTGCAATAAACAATTGGAAAATAAAATAAGTCCATTACACAATGGTAATAAAAATACATAGAACATAACAAAAATGTGTAAAATATTGATGAGGAATACTAAACATCACAAAAGACAAAGAGGAATAGCTGAATAAAGTGAGATATAAATATTTATGATACAAAGATACAATATTTTAAAGTTTTTAATTTTTTTTCCAAATTAAATTATAAATTAAGTTAAATCCAGATCAAAGTCACAGGAAAATATTTTTATGGAAACCAAGACATTTATTCTATAATCCACATTACCCTGTTTGTTTTAAAGATGATGACTGCTTTTTAATATTTATAAAGATTATCAGTTTTTTTAATATTTCAGTTTATTTAAACATTACTGATTATGCTTAATGTGTCAGAAACTTTTGTAACTTATGGACATATTAATGAGAAGTGACTAATATCTATTGAGCACTTACCATATCCTAGGTACTTTTCTAAGCATTATATAAATATTTATCTATTTGATACACATCGTAAACCTATAGATTCACCACTTCTACCCTAATTTTATTTATGAGACAACTGAGGCACACAGATATTTTCAAAGACACATAATTTATAGATTGCTATATCCAATTCCAAATACACACATTCTGGCTCTGGACTCTTAAGTTCCACTATATCAAAAGCCCTTGGGACAAGAAATGTAAAACAAAAGGAAGTGGCACACTAATTAATTAATTTCAATATAATGAATACATATAGTAATGAAGGAAGTTACAGCTACTATGGGAGTGCAGAGGAAATGCACTTGGCGCAGCATTTGGTAAGCAGAAAGTTTCCAAGAGAAGATGACTACTAAGTTCATTCTGAAAACATGAGGAAGATGTTTCCAAGTTTGCCAAAGTGTAAGATTTTCCAGGAAGTGTGACCAGCATGAACAAAAATATAGAATGTTAACTAGTATGTGTGCAGACTATTGAAGATTGAATTAATTAAAATATGCAAAATGGAAAAAATACCTCTCATATAGTGAGCAATTGGGATTGATATCCTGCATTAAAGATTCAATTATTGGTGTCTTTATAAATAAGAATGAACTTAAATGGAAAAATACATAAAAATCAAACAAATATGAGCATAGGCATTTAAGGAAGAATTGAGGGACAGAAAAGGTTAAAGAATTATAGAGACAAAATAGCAAAATGACAAAAGAAAGTCCTGCTTTAAAATATTGTGATTCAAGCAATGGAAGAAATTGTAACAGTGAGGTGGAGCCGGTGGCCACCGGGCATTTTGGCGGCAGGGAGAGGAGGGGCAGTTGAAATACTGGGGCTCTTTTGGGACTTTGGGGGTTGTCCTGAGTGGCGAAGCGGCGACGGATGTAAGCCATTTTCCATCAGAATATACCATGCAGAACTGGGTGGGAGAAAGTGTGGTCTGTGATGTGAACTGTGGTCTATGCTTGGTGGCAAGGCCCCAGAATGTGTATATCCATTGCTGGTGTTGTACCACACAGATGAGGAATGGTGGTGTGGGATGTTGTTGGAGGTGTGGGGGTGGGGAACATGGGAATCCCTGTAATTTCTGAGTAATATTTAGTTAATCTAAGCACCTTTAAAAAAAATATATATATATATATAACAAATAGCATTTATGTAAACAAATGCACATATATACATATTTATTTATATATCATTTTACAAATATTGGTATGTATTGTGAAAAATTTGATTTTTACCCACAATAAAAAAATGTAAAAATATAAATAAATAAAATTAGTTATTTTAAAAATATATGAAATTAAACTCTGCAGTCAAAATGCAGAGATGGGAAGAATGGATAAAAAGTATGAACCAAATATATTCTGTTTCCAAGAGACTCACTTTAGTTTCAAAGACACAAGTAAGTTGAAGGTGAAAAAATAGACAAATAGGAAATAAAAGAGAGCTGTGGTAGTGATACTAATATCAGGTAAAAGAGACTGTAAGTTAAAAACTTTTATGAGGTGCAAAATGGTCACTATGTATGGATAAAGGTGTCAATTCAACAAGAAGACATTAGAATTATAAATATATAGGCACCAGACAGAAAAGCCCCAAAACAAAGTAATTATTGACAAGTTTGAAGAAAAATAGATGTTCTACATTAACAGTAGTAGACTTCCATTCACAATTATAAAATAGACCATGTAGACAGAAGATCAATAAGGAAATAGAAAACTTCAATGATAATATTAACTAACTAGACCTAATAGAAACATATAGAACACTTCAACAGCAGCAGAATACATTTTTTCTTGAGTGAACATTAATCATTATATAGGATAGACCATGTGTTAAATCACAAAACTAGTCTCAAGAAGTTTTAAAATGTTGAAATCAAACAACAAATCTTCTTTGACCACAACGGAATAAAATTAAAACTAAAAAAGAGAAGGAGAACTGGAAAATTTGCAAAAATGAGGAAATCAAACAACACGCTATGAAAGAGACAAAAAAGAAATCACAGAGTAAATTAAGAAACATTTGAGGAAGGGAAAATGAAAATACAACTTATAGGATGCATCAAAGGCAATGATTTGAGAGAAATTTATAACTCCAAATGTTTACATTTAAAAAGAAGAAAGTTCTCTACTCAGAGACCTAAATTCATATCTTGGTTATCTTGTAAAAAAAGAACAAATTAAACCCATAAGAAACAAAAGGAAAGGAAGAGCAGATATTAAAGTGGAGATAAATAAATAGAAGAAAAAAAAGAAAATATACAATTGAGAAAATCAATGAAAAAGTAAGTTGTTTTTTGAAAGCCTCAATAAAATTCGGAAAACTTTAATGTCAGGGGATACGTTATTGCTAACCTCACAGAAATTTTAAAAATGGACTCTAAAGCAGGGGTTCTTAACAAGGGCCAATTAGCTTGAATTTAATTAAAAAAAAAACCACATTATTCTTGTAGGGATTTGTTGGTGCAATTGTGATATATTTATTAAATAATACATGGTACAGTGTGAGCTTAGTAAGGGGTCTGTGGGTTTTGCCTGACTGGCAAAGGGGTTTGTGGAAGAAAAAAATGTTAAGAACCCTTTCTCTAAAGGGATATTACAAAAAACTGCATGCCAACAAATTAGATAACCTATATGAAATTGACAGATTCTTAGAAACAAACTACTTGCACTAACTCAAGAAGTAATAGAAGATTTCTACAAACCAACAATAATGAAAGAGATTGAATTAGTAATCAAAAGCCTTCGAAAAACTTCCAAAAAAAAAAAAAGCCTGGTTTCACTGATGAATTTTACCAAATATTCCAAGAAGAATGAACACCAATTCTGCTCAGTTTTCAAAAAATTGAAGAGTAGTGAGCAACCTCCTAACTCATTCTATGAGGCAAATATCACTCTCTTACCAAATTCAGATAAAGACACCACAAGAAAAGAAAATTCCCGTCCAATATCCCTTATCAATATAGATGCAAAAACCCTCAGAAAAATAGAAGCAAACAAATCCAACAGGATTATTTTTTTTTAATTCAAACACTTTATTTCCACATAAGTGCAAAAAATTGACAAACATTTAATACAATTAATGCAGTTATGAAGTCAATTGCATAGTACTCAAAACACTAAAAGTTCAATCAGCTTAATGTTCTAAACATTTCCAGACAGCTTTTCAAAATAACTTTTGGTTTTTGGAAAAATCAACATGGAAGTCAATATACATTGAACACATTGAACAAAATTTTCTTGTATTAAAGTTGTCCAAAAATATTAGTTTACACCTTGCAAGTTTGAGCATGATGACTTGAAGTCTTACACTGAAATACAGACACAGGTTTTGCCCTGAACAAAGGGGAAGAAAAGGCCAGTCCAGGTTATGGCTTTTCTCATCTTGTAACAGAGGTAAACTGTCTAGTCATTAAGCTTCATGTTCCAAATAATCTCTTGCTGAGGCTTGAGATGGTCAAAAATTGGTGGGGAAGATGAAGTCACAGAAGAGTTTAAAAAAAATTCCCAAAGATGCTCAAAATGTGTAGGAAGGAGCAGCTACAATTTCCTATTGTTCTTACATTATTTCAGGGTGAAGATTTTGAAAAGTTCAGATAATATGTTCAAATATCGCTTAGATTTTTGATCAGTTGCTCTACGAGAACCCTCATACATAGCAACTTTGAAACGTTAATTACAAAAAAAAGCCTACAAATAAATTCACAAAAAGAGAAAATATTGAGCAGCCAGAAAGTCATGGTTTATTATATCTTTAAAAGTTTCATAATTCAATCACAACCAAACTGAATATTTTACAATCACATTCTACTTGTAAACAGTTAAAAGCCACTGACTTTTTTTGCATCTTAGGACAAAAACAGTTAGAATCAAGGTAATGAAATTATGGAAAGTTCTGTACTATTAAAATGTTTAACCCTATTTAGTCTATCTTCTTTGATTAAGCAAGTTATTATAATACCATTTATGGGCAAAATAAAAAAAAAGGTAGAGGGGAATAAAGAAAGAAAGTTTTAAAATGGTATTACTCATTAGTTTTCCAACAACACTTAAATTATTTCTTTATACAACAAACAGCTCTGTAAGCCCAATACCTTGGTTACATTATGCATGGTTACTGATTTTAGCCTTAAGATCCAACAGTTAAACATTAACATAGTAATAAGAGAGCAGAAATAGAGCCTACCTGATGGGCTTACAAAAATTATTACGTATTTATTATCATCAAACCATCATCACTCACTAATAAAAAGACAGCATCTGAAAGCAGAATGTCAAACTCCAGCTTTAAGTGTGTTTTTTTCTTGTTTTTTCTCTTTTTGTTTTATGGCAGAGAAAATTCTTTAACAAAGCAATACAGAGTATATTGCTAAAATTTGGCGCTTTTTTTTTATCCTATTAAAAACTACAAGGAGGTGTTTTTTGCTTTGTTTTGTTTTGTTTTTTATTTGTTTTTCTTTTTGTTTTTTACTGGGAAACTGGTTTTCCTGAGAACCATGTTCTTTGATTAAGAACAGGAACAGAAAAACAAAAGAACATTACCAAATGCAACTTCTTTTTCTCAGACATAGAAAGCATCTTTTAAATCATCCAACAGCATTTTAAAAGAATTAAACACCGTGCTCAAGTAGGAATTGACTCAGATATGAAAGTGTGGTTCGACATTAGAAAATCAATTAATGTAATATATCATCTTAATAGAATGAAGAGAAAAAACCACATGTTCATCTCAATTGGTCCAGAAAAGCTGTTTGACAAAATCCAGCACCCCATCTTGGTAAGAACACATTCAAAAACTAGGAATATAAGGAAACTTCCAACACATGATAAAGAAAACATATGATGAAAGCAGAAAGGTGGCATCAGCTTAAGTGGGCACTCACCATCTCTCTCGCAAAAAACCACTGCATGGAGGCAAGATCCTTCCTGAGTTAGCTGTTTTCAGAACCCACAGAGTTAGAGGTTTCAGGGCATCGATATAGAGGGAACTGGACAAAGAGATAAATTGCTCGAGGTGCTGCTGGTTTGTTTCTGGTTTGTTGTATTTCATCTTCCTTGATTTTCCCATATCGGTGTATACCAATATTGTCTACCAATGCTATCTCTTTTTCTTCCTTCATCTTTCTATTTTTTGTTTACTGTTGTTCTTAATTTTTCTGGTTTTTATTTCTATCTCATCTATCCTGTTTTCTTGCTTTTATTAACTTTTTTTTTCTTTTTCTCTTTTCTTTTCTTTTTCCCTCTCTACTTATCATTCTGGCTTTTTAATTCATTCTATATATTTTTCTCTATTCAGTTTCACATTTCATTATTGGTACTCCACTTTTTTATTCCTATTACTCTACACAGCTTACATGAGTTAAACATTCATTTTCCAAGGTTTTATAAGGTTCTTCTTCTAACTTTTTATATCATTATTACTATTATCCATTTTCATTTCTTACTTCTTTCATTTTCTCTGGACCTAATATTTTCCTTGAGGGGAACATAGACAACAGTAAGGAAATAGAATAAGAGGAACAAAGTGTCAAAGAGAAAACAACACACACACAAAAACAGCAACTCTAACCCTAGAGTAGAGAGAGAAGCTAATCAACTGAATAAAGTCATCAAGATAAAAAGATGACCAGATGGCAATAAAAGTTACAAACAATAGCAAGAAATGGGACACATGGCCCAGTCAAAGAACAAAATAAAAAACAGAAAGAGATGCAGGTCGTTGAACAACTAAGCAAAGCCATCCAAACAAATATCATACACCAACTTAATGAAGTGAAGGAAGAGATTAAGGATGGTAAGGAGACCCTAAGAGAACATATTGAAGAAATTGTAGACATAGATAAAAAGATAACAGATATGATGGTGATGAATGGCACAATCTAAGAAATCAAAAAGACACAGGAAGCACATAACAGCAGATTTGAACAGGTAGAGGAAAGAATTAGTGATGTGGAAGACATACATCTGAAATCAACAGAGAGTAGAACAGATAGATAAAAAGATAGAAAACATTCAGCAAGGACTTAGGGTTCTGAATGACAACACAAAATGTGCAAACTTGTGTATTACAGGTATCCCAGAGTGGGAAGAGAAGAGAAAGTGGATAGTAAGAGTGTTGGAGGAAATAATGCCTGAAAACTTCCCAACTCTATTGAGGGAGATGGACAGACATGTCCAGGAAGGGCAGCACACACCAAACAGTAAAAATCCCAACAGGCATACTCCAAGACATACACATGTCAAATAGTCCAATGCTCAAAATAAAGAGAAAATACTGAAAGCAGCAAGAGAAAAGAAAACCATCACATACAAGGGAAGCTCAATAAATTAAGTGGTCATTTCTCATCTGAAACCATGGAGGCAAAAAGGCAGTGGTATAATATAGTTAAGGCACTAAAAGAAAAAAAACTTCCAGTCATGAATTCTCTATCCAGGAAATGAGGCATACAAAAATGATGGAGATTTCAAAATATTAACAGAAAAACAGAAATTAAGAGTATGCCAATAAGAAACCTGCCATTCAAGATATACTAAAGGGAGTTCTTCAGGTTGGAAGGAAAAAACAAGAGAGAGAGAGATGGAGGAGAGTGTAGGAATAACTAAACAGACAAAAAGTGAAATAAAAACAACATATGACATACATAAACCCAATGAAAATATGACTAATGTATGTAATTACTTGAGAGTAACACTGAATAGTAATTGATTAAATGCATCAGTCAAGAGACACAGATCGACAGAGTGGATAAGGAAATATGATCTATCTATATGTTGTCTACTAGAAACGCACCTTAGACCAAGAGATTCAAGGAGCTGAAAGTGAATGGCTTGAAAAAAATCTTACAAGCAAACAATAACCAGAAAAGGCCAAGAGTAGCTATATTTATAGTGGACAAAATAGACTTTAAATTGAAAACTATTCTAAGAGACAATGATGAACACTATATATTAATAAAAGGGGTAGGTGTTCAAGAAGAAAGAACAATCATAAACATTTATGGACCTAACTGGGGTGCCTCAAAAGACATGAGGTAAACCCTGGAGAAACTAAATGAAGAAATAGATGCCTCTACAATTACATTGGGGGCATTAATGTGCAATTATCAACATTACACATAACATCTCAACACAGATCCAATAAAGAAAAAAAGACTTTGAATAACACATTAGAAGATCTGGACATAATAGACATATACAAACACTACACCCAAATACAGTGGGATATACATACTTCTCGAGTGCACATGGATCATTCTCCAAGATAGACCACATACTAGGCCACAGTAAAATGCTCAATGAATTCAGAAAGATTGAAATTATACAAAGTAATTTTTCTGATCACAATCGAATGAAGCTGGAAATCAGTGACAGCCAGAGAACCAGATTAGACACAAGAATATGGAATTTAAACAACACACTCTTAGAAAAACAGAGGGTCAAACAGGAAATCTCAAAATAAATCAGTAGCTACCTTGAAATGAATTAAAAGGACAATGCAAAATATCAAAACCTATGGATCACAATATACGACAGAACACCACCAAGTCCATTCTAGTCTATAGCTCTTCCCCCAATCCTGGGGAGTTTGGGATGATGATGTCCACTCCACCTCCAATTGAGAGAGGGTTTACCAACAATAATAATAATAAAAAAACAACAACTATGGAATGCAGCAAAAGGTGTACTGAGAGTGAAATTCATATCATAAATGTGTATGTCAAAAAAGAAGCACGAGTTACTATCAAAGACCTATGTGCACACCAGGAGGAATTAGAAAAAGAAAAACAAACTAACCTCAAACGAAGTAGAAAGAAGGAAATAATAAAGATTAGAGCAGAACTAAAAGAAATAGAAAATAAGAAAGCACTAGAAAAAAATAAACAAAACCAGATGCTGATTTTTTGAGAAGATCAATAAAATTGACAAACCCTTAGCTATATTAACAAAGAAAAAAAGAAAAATGATGCACGTACATAAAATAAGAAATAAAAAAGAGGATATCACCACTGACCCCACAGAAATAAAGAGTACATAAGAGGATACTTTGAAAAATTATATGCCAACAAGAAAGATAATTTAGAGGAATTAGAGAAATTCCTAGAAACTCACAAACAGCCTACATGGATGAAAGAAGAAATTGATGAACTCAACACACCAATCATAAGTAAAGAGATAGAATCAGTTATCAAAAACTTTCTATTAATAAGAGCTGAGTACCAAACTGCTTCAAAGGTGAATTCTACCAAACATGTCAGAAATAGCCATTACCAATCATGCTTAAACTCTTCCAAAAAACAGAAGTAGAAGGAACATTGCCTAACTCATTCTATGATGACAACATTACCCTAAAACCAAAGCCAAACAATGATGCCACAAAAAAGGAAAATTACAGACCAATCTCTCTGATGAACCTAGATGATAAAATCCTCAACAAAATACTTCCTAATTGTATCCAACAAGACACCAAAAAAATTATACACCATGACCAAGTGGGTTTCATCCTTGTTTTGCAAGGATGGTTCAACATAAGAAAATCAATCCATGCAACACACCATATAACAGATCGAAAGAAAAAAATCACATGATCATCTCTATAGATGGAGAAAAAGCATTCAATGAAACTCAGTACTCTTTACTGATAAAAACACTGCAAAAGATAGGAATAGAAGGAAACTTTCTGAACATGATAAAGGGTATATATGAAAAATCCACAGTTGACATCATATTCAATGGTGAAATCTTAACACTTTCTTTCTAAAATTAGGAACTAGACAAGGATGCCCACTATCACTGCTCCTATTTAACATTGAGTTAGAAGTACTTGCTCAGGCACTGAGGCAAGAAAAAGATATAAAAGGCATACAGATTAGAAAGGAAGAAATAAAATTTCACTATTTGCAGATGACATGATCCTATATATAGAAAGCCCTGAGAAATCTACAACAAAGCTTCTAGAATTTAAAAATGATTTCAGTAAAGTCTCAGGTTATAAGATCAATGCAAAAAAAAATGGTAACATTTCTGTACAACAATAATGAGCAATCTGAGGAGGAAATCAAGAAAAAAATACCATTTCCAATAGTAACTAAAAGAATCAAATACCTAGGAATAAACATATACACAGAAAACTACACAACACTGTTAAAGAAAATCAAAGAATACTTAAGTAAATGGAAGAATACTCACTGTTTATGGATAGTCAGGCTAAACATCAAGATGTCTATCCTACCCAAACTAATCTACAGATTCAATGCAATCACAATAAAAATCAACAGAGCAATTTTTACTGAATTGGAAAAACTGACTATGAAATTTATTTGGAAGGGCAAGAGTCCCCGAATAGTGAAAGACACATTGAAAAAAGAAAAATGAAATCGGAGGAATCATGCTACCTGACTTTAAAACACACAAATCTACAGTGGTTAATACTGCATGGTATTGACACAAGGATAGTCATACTAACCAATGGTACCTAATTGAGAGTTCTGATATAGATCCATACATATACAGTCATCTGATATTTGACAAGCCACCAAGGCCACTCAACTGAGAGAATGGCCTCTTCAACAAATGATACTTTGAGAACTGGATATATCCATAACCAAAAGAATGAGAGAGGAATACCATCTCACATGTGTACTATGGTCCATGCTCAGTGGCAATGCCCGAGGATGCGTTTATCAATTGCAATGAATGTGCCACACTAATGAAGGATGTTGTTCATGTGGGAGAGTATGGGAGGTGTGGGGAGTGGGGCATATGAGAATGCCTATATTTTTTATGTAACATTTATGTAATCTAAGTATCTTTAAAAAATAAAATAAATAACTCATATGAAAAATCTACAACTCACATCATGCTCCATGGTGAAAGACTGAAAGCTTTCCCTTTCCATCTAAGATCAGGGATGAGAGTAGAATGCCCACTGTCACTACTGTTATTGAACGTTTTATTGGAAGTTCTAGCCAGAGCAGTTAGCCAAAATAATAAATACAAAAGCATCTAAATTAGAAAGGAATAAGTAAAACATTCACTATTTGACAATGATATGATCTTACAAGTAGAAAATACTGAAAAATCTACCACAAAGCTACTAGAGCTAATAAATGGAGTCAGCAAATTGGCAAGTTGGGCTCCTAGATCAGCTGCAAAAATCAGTAGTTTTTCCATATGGTGGAAATGAACAGTCTGAAGAAGAAATCAAGAAAAAAAACTTCCATTAACAATAACAAAGAAAAGAATAAAATACCTACAAATAATTTAACCAAAGATTTTAAAGAATTATACAGAGAAAAATGTAAAACATTACTGAAAGAAGTTAAAGAGCAGCTGAAATTACTTAGGTCAGTCCAATTTCTTCAAACACTTACAATATAGCTCAGCTGCTGCAGTCTTATCCTCTCCCTCTCACTAGTCAGCTGTGGATACACACCAGAATACCAGAATACACACCAGAATACACTCCAGAAGTATTTACTGTATGGACAGTGGTTCCCCTTCTGAGTCCCAAATAATCCCTTAGGTACATGGTTATTGTGTTTTTTTTGAAGTGACATGTACTATACTTCCTTAAACACTAAGCATCCCTATATTTTGTTGACAGTCTTCTGATGATTCTCTCAAGGATAATGTCGGTCACTTTTGTGCAAAATGCTTCAGCAATGAATGCAGACCTGGACAAACTGAAAATGGCTTCCCTCACCATATAAATCACAATAGATTTGATAATAGAGGTCTTGTATGTTTTAGGAGGTCCCTGGGGTCCTTCTTAATTAGAGACTGATTTGCAAGACTCCTTTCCCTCACTTACTCTGTTTCTAGGGTAATACCTCCTTTTTCTTTTCCCATTAAGTTTTCAAATGTGTCTTTGATTCTCATCACCCAAGCTCCACTATCAGATCTCATCATTATAATTCACTTTGAAATTTTCCATGTTTAGAGATAAGGTTTAATTTTAAAAGCTTTATTCCCAGCTGTATCTTTTATGCATGCAAAAAATGATTCTAAAGTTGGTGTAAGGTATAACCACATTTCAAATGTAAATAAATAATCTTGAAATCCACTGTTGATAAAAATATTTATGATTTAACTTTTCTTATATAACAACATGTTAAAACAGAATTTTTTACTAGATGCAGTAGATGTGAAATGAAAAATTGTGGTCCTAGAAAATTCATTAAGTTTTCTTAGTTTTCTCAAAGACAGGTAAAGACTACTATATCATTATACTTATACTGTTCTTCTACTATATTAGGTTTGAATGAGCACCAGGAAACAAAAATTAAACTTTTGTTTTGATTATTTCTTTCTTACATAAGTACCAATTTTACTTAAATATATTATTTATGAGATTAAAGTCAAAAATTTTAAAAACAGAAATATAAGACATAAAATTAGGAAAACTGTGAGTGTTCATTGGTGGGGGATATGAAGCAAAAATATCATTTGTGAATATAGTACTGACAGCTCTGTCAAGTGTAATCTTTAAGAGTTGAATGTTTATTGCATCACCAGTTTTCTATACAGTATCTGAACTATTGGTAATCCTTTGGAGAAACATGTTAACATTTTGCTTTCAGTTGACTAAAATTCTTCATTTGCATATGAAGTTCAACTTATTCAATGCCACTTATAAGAATACTTTCTGGTGCCATTGTGATTGGAATAATAACTCAGTCCTAATATAGCATGTCATTACTTTCTTATGTGTTTATGATTTAGTGTGTGTGTGTGCATGTAATACATATAGGTTAGATTAATTTCTACATGGAAATATGCATTTTAAAACAGTGTCATCTAAAATTAAAAAGTCAAAGTTTGAGAAACAGTAGAGCTGAATTTTCAACTTTAAGATAATTTTTAAAAGATCAGAATTTTGAGTTAGAGTTCCTATTAAGAGTAAAAATACATTTATTTCCTCATTCCTGATAACCAAAGCAAACATGACAGAAGATGAAGCTAAGCTACTCTAGGTACATGACATATAACTATCTTGAAACATCATTTCTTCCTGCAAATATGATCGTAGATAAAAGCGAGCCCTCAAATATAGGGAAGTTAAGGCATCTACTCTCAACATGGAAAAAATTTACTACTTATCTTTAACATTTTTCTTCAGCAATTATTGTTCTCTAGTCTCCCTTCTTCTTATACCGGCTGCCAAATATCCTCTCACTGTTTCCTCCTTCTCCATTGTAAAGAGCAATCTACAAGTCTCAGGAGGACAGCTGAAAGTGTTGTAACCCAGGAGATCGGCCACACTCAGACTTTAATCACTTTTATAAAATCTATTGAGCTAAGCCTGTGGGTGTCTGCAGCACATCTCATGCAGGAGAGAACTGCAGCCCCGAGGTTCTAAAATGGCTCCCTTTTATAGGGGGTTGCTGACGCAGTTTGCAAGCAAACAGGATGTACAAAAGCGGATCTTGGCGGTTAGCTAGCATTTGCACAACCTCCTTGGTATGCGACATCCTGATAGCCTGGGACATAGCTGCAGGGTTGAGATGTTCTTGCAAGATTGCTTAAAGGAGGGGAGGTTGTGTGCTTTTCAGATAGGACACTCAGGGGACAGTGGAAAATTTTCTTCTCTAAGTTACTTTGGGTAGGCTAATTTGGAGCTAGAGTACAATATTCCCCACTTCTCTAGTTAGTGGGTCAAATCATTGACTCATCATAGTGGTCTCCATTCATTGGTAAGCATTGATAGGGTTGGGCTAATACCATTAGTTTGACAGATTGGACTCTGTCTTTGACAAAAGCTACAAGTCTATTGATAATGATAGGTCCACAAGTGAGGCCCAAAAGTAATAATATGAGAGGACCTGCTAGGGCTGAAATTAAGGTAGTCATCCATGGAGACCAATTGAAAAGGTTCTGAAAGCAAGACTCAGAGGATTGTTTTTCTAGTTCTCTCTCTTTGAGTCTTTTTTGCAGTTCTTGCATTGATTGTTTAATAATTCCTGAATGGTTTAAATAAAAACAACAGGTTTCTCCGAGGGCAGCACATAAGCCACCCTGCTTCAGAAATAGTAAATCTAGTCCTCTTCTGTTCTGCATAGCTACTGCTGCTAAAGAGTTAACTTGTTTTTGGAGATATTGAACTTGGGTCTGAAGGAGAATGACATCAGCAGAGAAAGTAGCTGAAAGTTTTCTAATATTAATATCAGAAGTAATCATGGCGGCAGCTCCTATGGCTGCTGAACCTGCAATCCCTAAGGTGGCTAAGATAGGGATTAGAATTTGAGTCCTTTTTTGCAGTCCAAGATGTTGATTCTGAGCTAGGAAGTGGGCAGTACCTGAGGGTCCACCATATAGATAAACCTGGGGAATTATGTAAACACCAATACATAAGTCAGAGGCATTACTAGGGGCAATACAGTGGGTGAAACCAGATGAGCAGGCAAACCAGCTACCGTTGGGGGTGATTAAAGTCCAGGTGGACCCTGAAGCAGTAAGGGGGACAGTGTTCAGGCAATTGTCCTTATAAGGTGAGTTGTTTATGGAGTAGCTGCTGCTGGTGAAACAGATACCTTGTCCTTGGAGATCGCTGAGGGTGAGTTTTCCTTGACGAGAACAATAAGACAGGTTACCAGTCCCAAAGTTGTCGGCATCAGTGTAGGAGACGTTCCGGGGGCAATTTCTCCCATCAGGTTGGCACCAATCCCCATGTAATATGCTGGTGCCAGATCGATGCAGAGCCAACACTCAGTGGTGATGGCAGGCTGAGTTTCATTCAGAAGGGAGAAAACAGAGTCTAACATAGTTAGCAAAGAATTACTATAGGAGTTCAATGGGTGTGATGGCGCTGGAAGTTGGAAAGAGTTAGGGCTGGTAGTAGGCATGGATACATTTCTTTGGGAGGTGACATTCTTAATCTTATTGTTTAGGGCCAATGAGGGGTTCAGGATCTGGTTAGGTCCAATAGGGTTTCTAATTGGGAGCCCTGATTGAGAGTTAGTAGGTTTATACTTAGAAGTCCAGGGAAGTTTCTGTACAGTGAACAGAGTTCCAGGGTCTTGACCATGGACATATAGGCGCAGACCCCAAGTTCTACTAGTAGCCCATTGGGGATCAGAGGGGTTCTTAATGGTCAGAGTAACAGGATTGCAAGTCTGGTTATTACAGTTAGGATGGACTTTCCAATCTTGCATGGGTGGATTAAAAGTAGTTTTTCCAAGGAGACTTAAGTTGGGGTCAATTCCTCCTCCGGGAGTCCATCCTAATGCTAAGGTTTTGCAACCCCAAGCTTTACAATAGTAATCAGCAATAGACCCACGTTGCGTCCTTTGTCCCGCGGGGCATTCCGGGCAAGCATAGTGCTGGATATGCCATAGTACCTGGCTGGTTTTACCCTTGTCACATTTATCAGTTGCTGAGTAATAGCCTGCATATCCCATGGGAGCATGAGGAGCTATTCCTATGGCTCTTTCCCCAAGTTCATGGTCGCAAAGGTTGTCATCAAAGAACTGGTAAGAGTCAGTGTTGAGAGTCACTTGGGTAGTGCTAAAAGTTTCATTAGTAGCTATATGCTTTCCATCTCTGGTTCGAATTAGGACCCATTGGTACTTGGTGGGAGTGGAGGAGGCAAAAGTAGCAGGTAGACTAAGGCTTAGGAGGAAACAAATCTGAGTCGTAGTGGGCCCTTGCCATCTGGTCTGACCTCCAATTTTTTTGGGATCTGGTCAGGGTGTGCTTCCTTTACCTGAGTATGGTGCAAAAAATGGCATTTCACTGTCACTTTAACAGCTGTTGGAGTTGAGAGGATTACAAGGAAGGGTCCTTCCCAGGTGGGTTCTAAGGTCTCTCTGTTGAATTTCTTAGTCCAAACCCAGTCCCCAGGCTCTATGTCAATTGTTGGAAGCTGAGCATCCTCTGCTTGTCTTCTCTGCTGGGTTAGAAGGCGTGCTTCTTTCCGGATGAGGTTGATAGCCTGTAAGGACTTGAGAAACTCCTGGTTAGTTAAGTCACCCAGGTGGTCTAAGTGTAACTTGGGGATTATGGGAGGTGGTCTTCCATAGATTATTTCAAAAGGGATTAAATGTTTCAAATAAGGGCTACATCTGGTTCTTAGTAAGGCAAAAGGGAGAAGACTTACCCAACTTTCTCCAGTCTCTAGTTTTAATTTAGTTAAAGTTTCCTTTAAAGTTCTATTCATCCTCTCTACCTGCCCCAAACTTTGAGGTCTGTAAATGCAATGTAATTTCCAGTCTATTTCAAGTGCCTCAGCTAGACTTTTGGATATCTTGGCTATGAAAGCTGGGCCATTGTTGGAACCCAATGCCAAGGGTAAGCCAAATTGTGGGAGGATTCCTGTCAGGAGGTGTCTGGCGAGTATATTGGCAGTCTCATGTTGAGTGGCAAAAGCTTCAGTCCATCCGGAGTAAGTATCTACAAAGACCAGGAGATATTTATAGCCATATTTGCTATTTCCAATTTCAGTAAAATCTAATTCCCAATGTTCTCCTGGTTCATGGCGTCTGATTCGGACCCCTACACTGCGAGAGATTGGGGGTCCTGGGTTGACCTGAGTGCATGCTGAGCAACAGGTTACCTCTGATATGGCAATGGTCTTCAAATCTGGAACAAAGAAATGTTTATTGATCAGAGCAATTAATTTTGAGATACCAAGGTGAGTGCTATAATGGATGTCCCGAACTACAGCAATGCCTATGCTTTTGGCAGCAACAGGCACCCGTCGGGCAATCGTTGCCAAAATCCAGCCTCGGTGGTGCAATTCACTTTTTGTCCTAATTCTTGTTCTTCTTGCTTATAGCTAGGAGGAGTAGGTAGGGCTCGTTGGGGATGAAGTGGCAAGATTTCAAGTGGTTTCACTTCTTCCAACGCTACCTGATTTGCAGTCAGGTTTGCAAGATCATTCCCTTTCTTGGTGTGACTTGGTTGGGTCTCATGCCCTTTGCAATGGATAATGGCTACCTCCTTTGGTAGCCATATAGCTGCTAAAAGAGCTAAAATCTCTTGCTTATTTTCAATTTCTTTTCCAGCTGATGTCAAAAGTCCTCTTTCCTGGTAGAGGGCTCCATGTACCAGGGCAGTTGCAAATGCATACCGGCTGTTCAGTATAGATATTGACTTTCTTGCCTTGTGCCCAGTGAAGCACCTGGGTCAGAGCAATTAGTTCTGCTTTCTGGGTGCAGGTTCCTTGGGGCAAGGCCTGTGACCAGAGTACTTGATTTTCCGTGGTCACCGCTGTGCCTGCATATCTCAGTCCATCTTTCAGATAACTGCTTCCATCAGTATAAAGCTCATAGTATGGGTTTTCTAGGGGAGTGTCCCGAAGGTCAGGTCTAGACCCAGTGATAGTCTCCAAAATGTCTAGGCAATCATGGACAATTTCTCCAAACTTAGAATTTGGCAACAGAGTAGCTGGGTTGAGAGCCGTGGACTTAGAGAAAGTGACTTGAGGAGGATTCAGTAGCACCACCTGATATTGAGGAAGACACGCATTTGAAATCCAATGGTCAGGTGGGGATCTAAGGAGGGCCTCAATGGTGTGGCCCCAGATAACCTGCAAGTCCTGGCCCAAGGTCAATTTCTGGGCCTCCTTGACAAGAAGGGCGGTTGCAGATATCACTCTAATGCATGATGGCCATCCTGCAGCTACAGGGTCTAGTTGCTGGAGAGATAGGCCACTGGGCATTTCCAAGGCCCTAAGGTTTGAGTGAGGACCCCCTTGGCAATCCCCTTCTTTTCAGCTACAAACAGCTGAAAAGGTTTCGTGATGTCAGGTAGGGCTAAGGCAGGGGCTGAGGCTAAGGCTTGTTTGAGGGCTACAAAGGCTTGTTCTTCCCGAGTCCAATGATGGTTAGGGTCCTTTCCGCCTGTGCAGGTTTATAAGGGTTTTGCAATTTCAGCAAACCCGAGTATCCAGAGCCTGCAGTAGCCTACCGCCCTTAGAAATTCCTGTACCTGGCGCTTGGTGGTTGGATTTGGGATATTCAGGATAGCTTTTATCAGTCCCAGAGATAGGGTCCTCTTACCTTCATCCAGATGGTAGCCCAAATATGTGGCCTTTCGCACACAGATCTGAGCCTTTTTCATGGACACCCAGTAGCCGAGCCGTGCTAGTTTAGAGAGCAGTTCCCTGGTGGCAATCAGGCAATCCTCTTCTGATGCTGCTGCAAGAAGAAGGTCATCTACATATTGCAAAAGGGTTACCTGAGGGTCGGATTCCCTGAATCCCAGGAGGTGTCGGCTCAGGGCTTCATCAAAGATCGTTGGAGAGTTCTTGAATCCTTGTGGGAGTCTAGTCCAGGTTACCTGGCCTGAAAATCCCCCTTCGGGATCCGTCCACTCAAAGGCGAAGATGGGTTGGCTCTGAGGTGCCAATGGTAAGGTGAAGAAGGCATCCTTCAGGTCCAGTACAGAATAGAAACTCCATCCTGGAGGCAGAGAGCTCAGAAGGGTATAAGGGTTAGGTACAGTGGGGTGAATGGTTTCAATCCTCCTATTGACTTCTCTTAGGTCCTGTACTGGTCTATAAACTTTGGTCCCTGGCATTTATACTGGTAAAAGTGGGGTATTCCAGGGTGATTGGCAGGGAGTCAGTATCCCCATTTCTCTTAATTTCTTGATATGTTTCGCTATGCCTTCCCTTGCCTTCTGAGGTATAGGGTATTGCTTGACTTGGATGGGGAGAGCAGTACTCATGAGTTGCACAATGATAGGAGGTTGATGCGAAGCCAATCCTGGTGGGTTGCTCTCTGACCAGACCCCGGGGATTTCAGTAAGTAGTTCCTGGATATAGCCTTCTCCTATAGCCCTCTTGGGCTCTTGTTAAAATAGAATATATTTTTCAGAGATAGGGACAGTTAACATAATTGATTGAGGGAGCTGCTCTCCCAATTGCAAAATTGTCTCCCCATCTTTAAAAGAAATGGTTGCCTTTAATTTCTGCAGCAAGTCCCGTCCTAAGAGGGGGTATGGACATTCTGGCATTACTAAGAAGGAATGGGTAATAGTACCCTTTCCTAATTCAGTAATTCGGGCTTGAGTCCAGGGGTAAGATTTAGGTTTTCCTGTTGCCCCTATGATAGAAGTCTTCTCGGATGAAAGTTCCCCAGTTGTCTATGGGAGAACTGAAAAGGTGGCCCCCGTGTCTACTAGGAATTCAGTTGGCTTCCCTTCGACTGTTAACTTTATCATGGGTTCCTGGGGGCCAAGCTCGAAGGAACCCTGACCCCCCTCAACCTTCAGTTTCCACTAAGAGGCGGGCCGGTTCCTTAGGTTCCTGAGACTTTCTGCCTATCTACTTAGGACAATCTTTTTTCCAGTGCCCCATCCACTTGCAAAAGGCACATTGGTTCTTCTTTAGGTCTCCTCTCTCTGGCCGTCCCTTGGAGGGATGGGGTTTCCGGGTTGGTGCTGCCAACAAGATTCACGAGAGCTGCTTGGTCTGCTCTCGAATAGGGTCCTCTCTATTTTGGAAAACTTTCTGAGCTATTTCTACCAATTCACTTCTAGCTTTTCCTTCAAATCCTTCTAGTTTCTGAAGTTTCCTTCTAATGTCTAGGGCCAACTGGGAGACGAATGCCATATTGACCATTCATCTGTTATTATCATCCTCTGGGTCTAAGGGGGTATACTTCCGATATGTCTCTAGTAGTCTCTCTATGAAGGCAGCAGGAGACTCGTCCTTACCTTGCGTAGTGGCACTAAATTTAGTCAAATTAGTAGGCTTCTTAGCTGCAGCCCTTAGACCCCTAAGTAGAGACTGGTAATGGTGGCGCAAGGCTGTCATCCCTGTATCAGTGTTAGGGTTCCAACGAGGAGGACTCAAAGGGAGTGATTCTTCTAATTCATCCCTCCTAGTCTGGGAGTCCCCCTCATTGTCCCCCAAGATAATCTTAGCAGCCTCCCGATGGAATCTCTCTCTCTCTTCAGAGGTGAACAAAGTCTGTAAAATCTGTTGACAATCATCCCAGGCAGGCTGATGAGTGTGGAAAATAGTTTCCAAAAGCAAAATCAGCCTCTGGGGGTCCTCTGAAAAAGGAGGGTTCTGGTGTTTCCAATTATAGAGATCAGAGGTGGAAAATGGGACATAAATCATCCGAGTATGGCCCGGAGGCACCCCTGATTGAGGAGGAACTTCCCTGAGTGGCAACAGGGGCACTGAGGAGGGGACTCATAGGGAGTTCCCCTCTCATGTGGGGAGGACTCTGGACTTCCCCTTGGGGTGAGTGCCCTGGGGCCTGTTGCTGAAAGGGGGTTCTTGGGTAAGGTGGGGGGTCAAATAAGCTTTCAGTTATATCATCAGTTTCCCCTGGCAGAACAGGATATAAATGGGGTTTCTGTTTCTCTGGTTTCCCATCTTTCTTTTCTTTCGGGGGATCCCGTGCCCGTGGAGGTTTCGGGGCAGTTACTAAATGGTTATCCCGCCTACCCTTGCATACATATCCCCCTTCCTTGGTTTCGGGCCTTTCTGGATATAATCTGCTTTATCATGCACAATGTCAATCCAAACATCTATATAAACCCTCTGGTTGGGGTGGGGAACCCCATAAACAACAGACCATATAGCAAACAACAGAGATAAATCAAATGAGTCTTCCGAAGGCCAATCTGTTTGGAAGGTTGGCCATTCAAGTTCACAGAGGGTCCGTAGGAAGCCTGGATCTGCTGGCTTCCCATAGTCACAGGATCTCTTAAAGAAATCAGAAAAGTTAGCAAGAATGCATTCAAGAGGAGTCCCCAGAGTGGATTTTCCCTGTCCCATCCTGTTAGGGTTGAAACAGTTAAAACACCAAGAGACACTGAACATAGAAAAGCAGATGAACAAAACACTGGAGACTAGTCTCACTTCCACTCACACAGCCAAATACCAAAGTGAAACCTAATGGTTTCCAAAATCGGAGAGGGTGTCCCGTCCCTGATTCGGGGTGTGCAGTACCACAGCTTCCAGCCTGCAACAGCCCCACAAATGCTCCAGAGCCAACACAAAAGGGAAAATCCCTTACCAGATTTCTCGAGGCCACAGTCCTAGTCCAAATCCAATCACGAATTGAAAGTAAAGGCGAGGAAGTGGAGGCACTTGCCGCTTAGTCTGAGGAGGTTGACCCCAATTAAGGGGAACCTCGCGGTTGATCTCGCTGGGGCCTCCAAATGTTGTAACCCAGGAGATCGACCACACTCAGACTTTAATCACTTTTATAAAATCTGTTGAGCTAAGCCCATGGGTGTCTGCAGCACATCTCACACAGGAGAGAACTGCAGCCCCGAGGTTCTAAAATGGCTCCCTTTTATAGGGGGTTGCTGATGCAGTTTGCAAGCAAGCAGGATGTACAAAAGCGGATCTTGGCGGTTAGCTAGCATTTGCACAACCTCCTTGGTATGCGACATCCTGATAGCCTGGGACATAGCTGCAGGTTTGAGATGTTCTTGCAAGATTGCTTAAGGGAGGGGAGGTTGTGTGCTTTTCAGATAGGACACTCAGGGGACAGTGGAAAATTTTCTTCTCTAAGTTACTTTGGGTAGGCTAATTTGGAGCTAGAATACAGTAAAAGGCTGATGCTGTCATAGGCATCCAAATATAAGGCCCCTCCATTACTATTCACAGGATTTTAAAAGTCTTTTCAGTCAAAGTCTAGATTGGCACTGAACTTTACAAATTTTTTTGAAGTTTGAGGGTCCATCCATACAGGATCTCCAGTGAGGCAGGCTCAGGCACAAATTTAAAAAATGGTGTCTTTGAGTATCATTCTCTCTATTCCTCAGGTTCACAAGACAACAGCCTTGATTCTTTAAGCATATAGCCTCTTATAGCCTAGCCCATGTTCACAAAGTCTATAAGGGACAAGCATAAAATCTAGAAAGGGAATTTGTGGACACATACATATTCACACACACATCATTCTCTTGATAAACAATACTTTTCTTTCTGAATAAAAATTTGAACAAGAAGCTAAATTACCATGTGACAATGGACAAATATAGATAGAATTCAATTAAAAGTCATCATAGTTTGTTTGATTATGAAGCATCCAAAGATTGCTATTTCCTGGTAAGGATATTTTAACTTTCCTGTCCATAGAACAAAAACTAAGATGTTAAGGAAGAATAAACTAGATTCTCCATAAATTATTTATCCAATGAATTTCTCAGTTCCTACACCAAAAATTTTTCATGGATTTTTTTCACTTCCGCATTCCTCGGTGTATAGATCAGAGGGTTAATTAAGGGTACACCAATTGTTTAAAATACAGCCACCATCTTCTCCATTGGAAATGTAGTTGGTGGCCTTGTGTATATGAATATACATGGACCAAAAAATATGCTAACTACAATAAAATGAGATACACAGGTTGAGAGAGCTTTTCATCTTCCTTCTGCACTACGGTTTCTCAGAGAATATAAAATAACTACGTAGAAGAGAAGCAAAATAATGAAACTCATCATGAATATAACACCACTATTAAACACAACTAGCAAATTTATGATATAAGTATCCATACAGGAAAGTTTCAACAAAGGCTGTAAGTCACAGAAATAGTGATCAATCATATTGGAACCACAGAAGGGCTACCTCAAAGCCAAGAAAAGCTGTGCTGAAGAATGGATGCAAGATCCCACCCAAGCCAGAATCACCAGTGCTCCACAGACAAGATGATTCATGATGGGCATGTATCTCAGGGGCTTACAAATGGCCACATAATGGACAAAGGCCATGAAGATGAGCACAAAGATCTCCATGCACCCAAAGAAATGGGCTGAAAAGATCTGACTCATGCACTGGTTGTAGGATATGGTCATTTTCTGAGTAAGGGAATCTACAATTAACCTGGGGTCCGTGGTTGTAGAGAAGCAGGCATCAGCAAAGGACAGGTAGATGAGAAAGAAGTACATGGGACTTCCATGTGTCTGGCTTTCCTTAATAGTCACCATAATGAAAAAGTTCCCTAACAAAGTTGCAAGGTAAAGGATCAAGATGACCCCAAACATTGCTTACTGCTTTCCAGCATGCTGTGTAAACCTCAACAGAATGAATTCAGCCACCCTTTTATTCCTCGTGGTATCAATAGCTGTAGCTAGAATGCAGTTGACAAAGATTTAAGCTGGGGAAAGAAGAAAAAAGTCACATGTTAGTGAGATCAGTGGGCTCAACACAGAATTCCTTAGTTTTTCTCTATACTCTGTTACTTCTAGTAACAGAAATGCTCAGGCTTGTCACAGAGTTTCTTTTGATTCAGAAACTCAATGGATTGTACCAAAGCATTTGTATTTTGGAAAAAAAGAAAATATCTTTCATAAATTTTTATTTCTACCAAGATTAATAAATGCAGAGCTTGTTCTTTCCTTGGCCAAGCAACGTAATTGCTTTGAAACTCGGCCTTTATATGAAAAATGAACTGCAAATATCTTCCATACCTTATTTACAGGTTTAATAATAATTTAAAAATATGATGCACATGCTTATATGCCTGTACATACATAACATGTATTGCAGGTATTTTGCAGTGTATCTATATGCTTTGAAATCTGAATAACACTTTTCCAATATATTTAAGCACTACTAATGTTAAAGAATCCCTTCTGAAGAAAATATTCTCAGTTCAGTTCACTTATGTTTGTGTCTATTTTAACAAGCAGGCTCCCTTTTTGTCTTGGAAGCAGCACTTTTTACAAATAACTATTAGAACCTTTTACCTGTGTTTCAAGAGTTTAGCTTATCAGTGAAAAAACAAATCAAACAAATATCTGGATAAAACTTTGAGGTTGATATCATGGGAGGAAACTAAACTACTCTTTCTAACCTATCCCATTACTCAGCTTAAAGAGTGAATATTGAGTCACTATGCATTTGATTTGAATGGTCATCAATTTCTACCATTTATAAAACAAAGGTGTGTTTTACTTATACATGTCCCTCTTCACCCATTATCCAGGCTATTTCTTCTAAAAACATTGATTGAAAATCATCTCACTACTCCAACACACAATTTCGATTAATCTATTGCAATATTTTGTTCAAATACACATATAATTGTAATAATTAAAATCATTATATAATACCAATTTGTATTCCAATTTTTATTTAGAGTTTTTATAAGCACTGCTCTTATGTTGCTCTAGGGTCCATGTCTAATTATCAATATAATGGTAGGATAATATATATATTTTTATAAATCAATATTTTTACAGTGTCCATTGAGACATTTATGTTCTTTCCAATTTTCATACTCATAGGTAACAATTCTGAAAATAACTCTGGTATAATTTTCCAAAAGCAATATTGTCCTTATTGCCTATGTTCATTGTCATTGATATATTTTTAAAAACTATGTTACATATTATCATATCTTTTATGAACTATATTGTACTATCCAATATTACAGGATTTTGATAAAATATTCAAATAATACGGGTTAGAAGAAAAATGAAAATATCTCAATCTTTTGAATTGATAATCCTATATTCTAGATAAAAGAATTTTGTTTAGTATATATCCTCTATAATTTTTCCAAGTATTTTGCATATGTGTATATATATATATCTTTTTTACCTGCAAATAGAATCAAAGTTTCAATACTGATGTTCTGCAGAAAAACTAATAGGCAAAAAACAGGCTGCTTGTGATGTTATCCTATTATCTCACTATGTTAATAGCAATACAGTTATAAATATTTATATATATATATTTATTTCACAAAAATTTTTATCACACATTTATATTCTTATACATTTATTTTTTAAAAAATATTTAACTTCCAAGAATGATTTATCTTATAGCAGTTCATCTTTTTCAATCCTGTAATTATACCTATGATGGATATTAATATAGCAAAATAATTATTATACATCTTAGGAGGTCAGTTGTTGAATCCAAAGGATCTGAGTTCAAATCTCAACTCCACTATTTACCAGTTGTGATACTGGTGAATTCACTTTAGACATAATTAGGATTACTGTGCAGATTAAACTTTTATAATATCTGACTCATAATAAACACTATGTAGGTCTAAGCCATTGCTTTTTCTACAATTATGGTAATGATTTTCCTTTCTGTGTTTATATTTCTTTTACTGTCATTGTTATTATTTTTTATACAAACCAATCTGTGAATTTTCACATTCTTATTTAGTCCATTATTTCATACTATACAAAATTAGCATATTTGTTCTGTTTTCTTACATAATTCCATGATTTTCTTTGTTTCATTTGTTGAATCAAAATTAACTGGAGCTATTGCTAGGAATGGGGAAAATGCTCCCTTCTTTTTAACATGTTATTATGAGTTTTAAGGTAAATGTAGATAGGATCATTAATTCTGTGATGCACTATGTGGGATGTATTAGAAGATTAGAAATCATTGGCAAAGAGAAGAGTACAACTTCCTAAATACAGATGTACAGTTTGAACAGTGAGGTATTAAAATTATGTAAAAGATAAGCTATAAGTTTAAAGGGACCAAGTCAGATTCCAAACCAGTTTCTCTGAGTTGTAAACTTTCAAATCTTTGATGAGAAGTTGTGAACATGGTGATCAATGCCTAAACTCTGAAACAACACTACCTAGAGTCAACCTGCCCCACTGCCCTTCATTGGTGTGATATTTAACATGTCGCTTGATATCTTTGTGCCGTATTGTATTCATCTGTAAAGCAGAAATAATAAAACACTCTGCCTTTCAGGTTTAACTGTGAAAGTTAAATAATTTAAAATGTGCAAAACCTACAGAAGAAGCAGGTGTCCAGTTCCTGCAATAAAAGTGTTTACTACTTAGATTCCAAGAGGAATTTAAAATTTTGAAAAACATGAATTCAAAATGTCCATGTACCCATAATAAAGCTGCAGAACTATATTAAGACATGAATTTCCTTTCCTGAGTGGCTGAAACCACATGAGGTTTCTGGATGACACAAGTTTTCTCATGGTGATCACAAGCTAGAATGGACCTTTATAAAAGTCTTTAATAAAGAAAACCAAAACAAAAATATATTTTAAAAAATCAGAATGGTATCAATACCAGGGATCCATGATGAGAGGAAAGTAGCAATAAAATACGCCCTTTGTTTTGAAAATTTTGAAATCCAGATATATAAAAAGCAAAAGAATGCAAATGAATGAGAAAATAAAATCAACAGTTTAATGGATATTTTAGAGCATGTGCCATATCAGGAAAATCGATGAGACCTCTAGTTTTGCCAGACTAAATATCTGTGGTAGAAAAGCTTTGGAAAATAAGTTGTCCTTATAAGCAAAGTCTATAATAGCAGGTTATGAAGGTTTGGTATTTTTCTATTAGCAATGCAGAAAACTAAAAAAGAAGTGCCAAAAGCCAAACCAAACCAAAACAAAACATATTAGTGATAAAAAAAAAATACCTTTAGTGCTTTGGGCCATATATATGTGTGACAGTGGGTCCTGGGCACGCAAAATTAGTATCCAAGTAAGCATCACTCTCTTTTTCCTTACCTGAGATTTTTCAAATAAGGAAGCTGCACATTAAGAGTGCTATACCTCTGCCCCCTTCCCTTTGCTCTCTTTTTAATCAAAATTGGTCTGAGAAAGGTCTGCATCAAGCAAACGCCAGTGAAAGTTGACAAGCCATGAAGCATCAGAATCGTCACATTACTGTGAGAAGATGTCCCCAAAATTTCAGATTTCTCAGGAGACATAACTGGATTATGTCAATTTCTCTTAAACCTTTTCCTAAATTGAGGCAAGAAAAAGGAAACTTTTCCCTTGGGCTTATAAACTTACCTTTCTTCTTGTGTGCAAAGAGATGGCATCCAAAAGAAGCTCATGGTACTCTTTTACAATTCTTGTTTACTTTGAAGATAAATCAAGGGCAGAGCATTTGAAACAAGTAAATTATTCTTCAGAAAAAGCCACTGTTGCTTTGTATTTCATGAGTTATTGGGAGGGAGCACGCCCACAGAGAACCAACCCTTCCTAGAAGGCCTGAGTTAGACATTATGAAAGAGTCTGTGATACTGGTAGGAAGAAAGTAAAGTTTCTACTTCTACTCTTAGAAATTTCCAAGTAAAAAGATAATATTCCAATCATTCTATGGTAAAAACATCTCTAAAGTCAGCTCTATTACCCCAAACCATTCTCTGGCAGAAAAGATGAATTAAACTTTTTTTTTCCTCCATCAGATATTTATAGGTATTTCATAATATTTCACAAATGGTCAGAATAGCCTTTCAGCCTCCAGACACCCAAGATTTACACCATTCCCATCCCAACTCCCAAGGATTTGCTCAATGTCTTCATATAAGGCATAGTTAGTCCAGAAGCACAGCAAATCTTGAGGCGAATTAATCCCAGGCAAGGCAATCAGCAGACAGATTTCATCCTCAGAATCCTCCTGTCCTCCTCTTCCATCCTTAGGGACATCTTCTATTTCAGTGATTAAGGGTTCATGTCATCACCTCTCTGCCCCTACTCTACCCTCAGACCATGGTCGAAGGAAAGGTATATTTTCAAAATAATTTTGAAATGTAGACTATTAAAAGTTACCAAAGCCTTAGTCCTTTAACTCAAATCTTTTCTAATGCAATTCAAACTTTGAATATTGGTAAAGTCTCAAATAGCTGTATGATATAATTGAATTGTAGCTCTATCACTTAATTTTCTGTGACTTTCATAAGCTTATTTATTTCCTGTAGTTTCCTTTTCTGAAAAATGCTGTTGTTAATTATAATTATTAGTAATTCTAAAAATTGTGTTACAGCATATTATGATATAAATAAGTATAGTGAAAAGTGTTAATTAACATATGAACAATTTCTCAAATATTTTGAAATTGATTAGTCAGAGAAAGGAAGGTACAAAAGAGGGAGTGGAAAGAAAAATGAATTATGCAGTTTTATTTTTAGATAAATTCTTAAGGTGTAATTTACATAGAACAAAATGGACCATTTTCAAAATCCAATTAGATGAGCTTTGAAAAATGTATACACCCATGTAACTGCCACCACAATCAAGATGTGGAAATTTTCGATTGTGCCAAAAAAAATATGCTCGTACCCCTTTGTAGTCATTCACATTTTGCAGATTTCATAATCACTTTTTCTATTCACCAGCAAAGAGTTATTTTTATTTCCTTTGAATAGTTTAAAAGGATAATTCTGGAAAATTATTTTCCTACCTGTGAGACCATAATGTTTTTCTACATAATTCTATAAGCATGCTGCTTGATAGACCATCCTGGTGAGAGCACAGATGCCCTGGTCAAGGTCACGTTCAATCTGACTACAGCCAGCTGACCTCTAAACATGTGAAAGATCCAACATCAGTACAGCCACCTACCACATACCCAAACTACAACTATGTAAAGAAACATTAGTGAGGCTCAATTGAAATTAGATATATAGTCTAGCTGAATCATAGATCAAAGAAAAAAAATGTTTAATGTAACTGAGTTTATATGGTTATTTATTAAACAGCAGTACTGAGTAATGAACAGATATTACTGGTAGTGGTAGCTATTATTGTAATTTGTCTCAAGAAATTTAGGATACCTAGAAAATATATTGTGATCAGGAAGTAATAAGATATGATAATACATAATTGCCAACCTTTACATGTCAAGTTAAAGAGCTCTGATTTGATACTACAATCAGTTGAATTCCCCATAAGTTGTTGTCAGTGTAACTATAGCTCTATGAGTATTACTTCAAGCCAGGGATAAATGAGATCCCCCAGATAAAGCATATAGCAATAATAGAAGAATGAGCCAAGGAGAAAGTTCCATTAACATTTGTTTTCAAAGACAAGAAGTTATTGAAGAGGAGATTATAAAGTGAACCAGGAAGTATGATAAAGAAGTACAAAGAACGCAAATAAACATAACATGATGGAAATCCAACAAACAGAAATTTCAGTTAGAAGTGAAATTGTTATATAAATAGGTAATTTAATAGAAAAATTTTAACCTTATCCCATCCCATTCAAAATTGAAATAACAAGAGAAATTTAAAATGGGAAAAATCCTTACAGTGCCTCAAAATAAAAAAGACAAATATTGACAGAACTGAAGGGTGAAATAGATGTCTGTACAATAATAGTTGGAGACATCAGTATGTCACCTTCAAAAATGGATAGAACATCTAGACAGAAGATCAATAAGAAAATAGAGAACTTGAATAAAATTACAAACGAACTAGTCCTAACAGACATATACAGAGCAATGCATCCAACAACAATAGAATACACATTCTTTT